>JADZMA010002727.1:0-11206 GCA_020796225.1 Arion vulgaris
CTGTGGGATCGTTGGCGAGCAGACTTCAGACCTGATATGAGATCTGTCTTTTCTTCCATTAGAGTGAAAAGATTACCAAGCCTGCGTTTGTGAACTAACTGAAACCTGGACTCTGTGGCTTGAATAGTTGAGTTTGTATCGTAATTACTGACATGTGATCTGTTGACTGAATGATTATCAAACTTCGGAGAAGCTGAGCTGGACCTGAAGACAGGTTTCGCCATAGAATCATTTGATGGATTCGAAATTTATTTGTGCAGTGCATAAATTAATAGAAGAAATGCAGAGTTCAAACCCCGGGATTGTTCGACTGCCTGGTGTTTGTTCATTCTGATTAAGAGCTGTTAGATTCGGTTTTGTTACATAACCCTCAGATGAGCAACTAGATAGTATTGTTTTATTTGACTGCTGTCTGGTCCATTTGTATATACTTTGTGGTCTGACTGGCTGAAATGGTGGAGTAAATATGGTAGCTTTCTGTGAAGTAAAACATCTCAGCTTGTTTTCTTCTACAGGTAATGAGGCTGACTTTGCACTTCTAAACTGTGGAAATAAATTTCATCAATCTAATTAGTTTTCTTATTGTTCAGTTAACTACCCCTGTCATTTTAGAGCATACAGACACAGAAAATGTTAACTGGTTCAAGTTCAACTTAAAGCTGCAGCAGCATAGTTGTTAGTAAACTCCTTCTAAGATAGTGGTCCTGGTTTCAACTCCACAGTGAGCATGGAATATTTTTCAGACCATAGTGGCTCTCATGTCAACCCAGTCACAATTGGGTACCAGGAAAATCATTGGGAAGTAGAGATGGCGTTGATCACATCTCACACCGTGTGCTGACGGTCAATGACAAAAATGGACCTAACACTGTATTACCCAACATGCCCGCCTGCCCAGCGCGTTAAGTAGCGTTGGGCGATGGGTGACAAGTTCCCTGTAGTGCGGCTCAATTCATGGCTGGCAGAACAGCCACGGGTTCTTCAGATTTATGATATTCGTGGCACCAAACCAAAGGGTTGTAATGTCCATGGCACTGAGCTGAAGAGTTGAAAGCTCAAGTGCTTCTGGATACAACAAATTTAATTACCCCATAAATCTCAAGGTATAAAAAAAGGTGGGTGGGGGTGGGGATTGACTTGAAGCTATTCACTTGAAATATTGTGTACATATTCAATGTTGTCACTTCTGTAAACTTCCCTGTCTTTTGTAGTTCACAGGAAGTCTGCGTAGTTTTTTTTCAAAGTGTTATTTCCCTATGTCAGTAAGTCTTGTATATCATATTAGGGAGTCTTGAAATACGTGTTCTGGAGACGGACCACACATTGTTGAATTGTCAACTTTTGAGTTTTGTATATATGTCGCCCTTATGGTGCCGGGGGCCCGCCAAGGAAAGCAAAGAATAGTACCACCACTGCAACCTACAAAGCATGTCGTGAGGACTGATGTAGGACCTAGGAAGCTACCTAGTAAATAAAAAGCATCAGAAAATCGGATGTGCTGGCCTACTTGTAGGCGCATAACTAGCACAATGTACAATCGCTCTTAGGCTCAGATCACATACAAATCACATAGAGTATTTAACAAGTGGTTGATATGGAGCATTTATAGAAGAAGTATATATACAAATGCGGATTCAATCGAGCCCTGTTCAAAGTAATATTCATGTAGCTAGACTGTAAAAAAGTTAAGGGAATAAATTCTGCAACATTGCAGTACTCACATAAATGGGTAGACTGATAACTTCTTGATTTTCATGTTCAGTAATTTATTTGATTAAGTTTGAGTAGTAAGACAACTTTGAACACTAGCTATTTACAAATCAAGAATCAGTATTACTTTTGCAAACGACCAGTCTATGAAGATCAGCTACAACATCATATGAATTCATTGCTAATAGCATGTAGAAAGTACAACATGAAAATCAACAAACAAAAGACGGCCATTAAAATCAGCAGAACACCAAGCCAAGCAAACATACAAATAGACAATACCAGAGTAAAGCAAGTTTCTGAATTTAAATATTTAGACAGCATTTTTTACAGAGGACGGAGCTTGATAGAGACAAGGTGTCAAAAGCAAATGCGTGACCTACCAGCTGGCACCATTACTACATCACCCAAAGATCAAGATGAAAGTGAAAAGACAGATGATAAATAGTATTTCTTACCAACACTTTACCAGTGCCAAACTAGGCCTCTTACAGCAACATACCACAGAAAGCTCGCCACGTGTGAAATGAAATGCTTGAGGAAGGCATAGAGTCACCAGGCAAGATAAGACTACGAAATAAGGACATCAGAAGCAGAGTGGGGATAATTTATGCACTGAATAGATCGAAGACAACGAATGTAGTAGTTAAGACATTTAATGAGAATGAAATACAACCAACCACCAATAACAGCATACATAAAAGAGATCGGGTACTAGAGGGTAAGGGTGACCAAGAAAAGGTGGGAAAAAATAGACAATATCAAGACCATACTACATAAACACGGATATAACAACGGCGACTCATCTGGTCCTAGAAGGCAAATTAAAGCTCCCATCCCTACGTTTAACGGCAAGAGTGGACAACCAATTCCATCATCCACCTGGGAAAAGACAACGATCTTATTAACAATCAACTGAGCATGCATAACCTTCAAGTTTCATTTTTAAAACTGCAACCAAGAGTGTACCTATGCCCAGTATTTTGCAGTTACGGTGATCTTTAGTAAATTGTGTTGCTTGGTTCATTTAAGCTAAAACACGAATCATCGAATGCTACTCGGCTACTGCTAGTAACACATCGTCAAATATCAGTCAACAATTTGCATGTTACTAAGGAAAATATAAATATACATTACGACTAACTTTTAAACAGTTAGTGGTAATCACTTGCTGATTTTCCCCAATGCTGATTATGGCCAATATAATTTGTCTAATAACTAGGTATTAAAGCGCAAAGAACTTACATTTACATTTTCTCCGTTGAATGACATACCGGCCATTTGAGAGTAACCGGAAACAAACTTCCCAATGTCAAAACTATCTTTTTTAATAGAAGAATAAGCTGTCGTTTTTTTTTTACTTCTTTCGATAGCTACGTACTTCGTTCTACAAATATATTGATATTTATCGTCAGGTGCAGCCTGCTCCAGAGTTAACGATCAACTCGTTTGTTGCCACTATGTTTGCTGTTTTTCCATTGTCACAATGAGTTTTTTTAAACACTTGTCACGTGTAACACACTTCTCATTGTCATCACAGTGTTCCCGGTTGTTGTCATCACAGTGTTTCCGGGTTGTTGCCCAGTGTCGTGGTTTTCTGTTTTTGTCTTGCGCTGCTTGAATCATAGTTATGTTTGCTTTTTGACAGGATTCTAATATACCATCTGTCCATCTTTTTCGTGGTCTTTCTCTCGTCTTCTTTCCTGATGTTCTTTTGTGAAGACTGTACACAGTGGAATTTGGTTGCATTCTTTTTAAATGGCCAAACTACTTCATTCTTTGTTTCTGAATGTAATTCAGGCAATGTTCTGTCCCAAATTTTTCTCCATGTTTCTTCAACGCTCCATATCGGCCATTGTTGCCACTCTGTGATTTGCATGTGATCATGTGACCAGAATATCCGATTTCTGCGATGTTTTTTATTTACTAGGGTAGCTTCCTATGTCCTGCATCAGTCAGCTCTTACGACATGCCCTGTCGCAGTGGTACTATTCTTTGCTTCCATTGCGAGTCCCGGCACCACGTGGGTGTCTCTTATGCTGATGACTCTGTCTTTTCTAGTGTTGCTGGTAACTTTTCGTAGGCATCCCATTTCACAGCCATTGTGTAAGATCATCACCGAAAAAAGGTGGAGACTGCAGTAAAACTTGGAAAATAGCTAAACACGTAAACACAAAGTATTACATTTTTAAAATACATAAACAGTGACGATAAACAGCAACGTTTCGACCAAAAGGCCTTTATCAAGCAAATAATACAACAGAATGACGAATTTCGAGGAACACTAAATGGACGATTACATGTGGAAACATAAACCTATCTAATGAAAATCTGGGAATAAAACGAACAACAAATGAGTAGACAAAGACGAAAGGGGAAAAAGAAGAGAAACAATAAACAATATAGTGGATAAATGACACATATATGGAGCAAACACATATAGATAACAAGGCACGAGATAAGACAGTACTAAGAAGCATCAGGAATGTAAATGCGTTGAGCCCAAGAGGTCGCAAAGTGCCATAGAATGAAATAAAACGGTTCTCCGGGCGAATCGACTGCGATCATCGGAGGAACATGATCGGATGGCTGTGACCTGGACATCGTCAACTCCTGAATGGCCAGTATCGTTGAAATGGGTAGCCACAGAGTCGCAGAGCGATGGCGAATATCGCGAAGTGTTGGGCGAATCGGTCACTGAGTCTTTTACCGGTTTCGCCAATATAGGACTTATTGCATCGTTTGCAGGTGATGGCATAGATGATATTACGGGACTCACACGTGAAACTGTCTTGAATGGCATACGTAGCTTTTGGAAAAGAGACAGTGCGGGTCTGTATTACATATGCACATGTATAACATCGTCGACGTCCGCACTGGATGGTGCCAAAGTGACTCTGGATATTAGGCTTGAGGCGACTGTGTCCAACAAATCCCTGAGGCTTCTGTCCGTCTGTAAGCCCCCAAGGATAGTGTTGGAAGACTGGACGTGTCTCAGGATCAGACTGAAGAATAGGTAGATGATGGAATAAGACCTTTTTCACCAGGGAACTATGGGGGTGGAAAGTTAAGATGAGTTTAACCCTGTCAGAATTGGGGGGTTCTATGCATGTGAGAGAGGGCCTCCTGGCGAGCAATTAGCTGTACCCGATGCATGGCAGATGCATTCTCCGGGTATAAGCGCTGGCGGAAGAAATCCAGCATCTCGTGAGCTTTATCAAGAAAATCGTCGTCCTCACTACAGAGGCGACGAAGGCGTAAGTTGGGAGAAAGGAAAAGAGTCACGACAGGCCTGGGGATGGGAAGAGGTATACAGAAGAAAGCTATGTGTATCAGTAGGCTTATTTACTCCCTTATTCGTTTCACCATCCACGTTCTTAACAGACAACTGCATGAATTTATTTGCAGGCATCATCAACAAAAACTTGACCTTCTTCGCCCTGTACCTTCTACCACTCCTCTCAATTGTCCAACACTATCTTCTCCTCCTACCCAGGTTGTCTGCATCCCTCCAGACCTTCTCTATCTGACAGCAGAGATGTGTTTTAAGTAGGTCTTCAGTTTGTTCCTCTCCGTCCCTCCATTGACCACTACTCTACTCTTCAGGATGTCAACCGCTTCCACCGTGGCCTGCGACTCAAATTCCATTTCCATCACCAGGAGGACCCTCTAGAACATCACGACTCGAGTATGTTCTCCAAGTATTCCACTCGCAAGCATGATTGGACTCCTAAACCTGGTGCCTCTAACGCTCTTGATCTCTACATCAAGAATACTACATACGACATTGGACTTCTCCACCCTAAACGCCTAGGGCGTTCTAACATGTCACCGTCCGAGTTTCGTGCTCTATCACACCTCCGTCGACGTGATGACATTGTTATCAAACCTGCTGACAAAGGTGGTGCCATAGTCGTATGGAGTAAAGAACTATACCTACAGGAAGGCCACAACCAACTCCGTAACACCCTATTCTACAATAATATTCCTTCTGATGCCACACTATCCAACAATAGTAAGGTCCGTACAGTCATCAAGAACCTCATTGCCTCAAAAGACCTTCCTACCGGCGCATCATCACTATGTATCATCGACAGTTGTTTGGGCAAACCCGCATTCTATATGCTCCCAAAAAATTCATAAACTTCACAATCCTGGTAGGCCTATTGTTTCTGCTTGCTCTTGTCCTACGGAACATATCTCCGAATTCCTTGATAGTATCTTCAATCCTATAGTCACCACACTACCTTCATTCTTGAAAGATACTAACCACACTTTGTCTGTTTTCTTCTATTAAGTTGTTGCCTGGCAGGACTTATCGTCTCTTCCTCCTTGATGTCTGTTCACTGTATACCTTATCCTCATTCTGACGGACTTCAAGCTCTCCAGTTTTCTCGACAGGAGAACTAACCCTCTTGTCTCCCCCTCGACTCTCCTTCGTCTTGCAGAACTAGTTCTCACTCTCAACTCCTTTCAGTTCAATGACCAGTTCTTCGAACAGATTAGTGGGTCGCCATGGTACTAAAAAGGGACCCAGCTATGCTTGTCTATTCATGGTCATCTCGAACACTTTGTATGGAACACCTATGATGGCCTCTTCCGTCCGTGTATCATAGATACATCGATGATTGTATTGGTTACCGATATGTCTAAGCCGATTTGTCACGCTTCATCACCTTCATCAATGCCTTCAATCCTGCTATTCGGTTCACCTCACACATCTCTACCTCCTGTGTCAATTTTCTTGACATCACTATCACCATCAACCTATCCACTATCACTACATCAGTATACTACAAGCCTACTGATACCCATAGCTTTCTTCTGTATACCTCTTCCCATCCCCAGGCCTGTCGTGACTCTTTACCTTTCTCCCAACTCTTACGCCTTCGTCGCCTCTGTAGTGAGGACGACGATTTTCTTGATAAAGCTCACGAGATGCTGGATTTCTTCCGCCAGCGCTTATACCCGGAGAATGTGCTTACATCTGCATGCATCGGTACAGCTAATTGCTCGCCAGGAGGCCCTCTCTCACATGCATAGAACCCCAATTCTGACAGGGTTAAACTCATCTAACTTTCCACCCTCATAGTTCCCTGGTGAAAAGGTCTTATTCCATCATCTCCCTATTCTTCAGTCTGATCCTGAGAAAGTCAGTCTTCCAACACTATCCTTTGGTGGCTACAGACGGGACAGAAGCCTCAAATTTGTTTACACAGATCGCCTCAAGCCTAATATCCAGAGTCACTTTGGCACCATCCAGTGCGGACGTCGACGATGTTATCATGTCTATTAAACAGACCCGCACTGTCTCTTTTCCAAAGCTACGTATGCCATTCAAGACAGTTTCACGTGTGAGTCCAGTAATATCATCTATGCCATCACCTGCAAACGATGCAACAAGTCCTATATTGGCGAAACCGGTAGGAGACTCAGTGACCGATTCGCCCAACACTTACGCGATATTCGCCAATGCTCTGCGACTCCTGTGGCTACCCATTTCAACGATACTGGCCATTCAGGAGTTGACGATGTCCCGGTCACAGCCATCCGATCATGTTCCTCCGATGATCGCAGTCGATTCGCCCTGGAGAACCGTTTTATTTCATTCTATGGCACTTTGGACCTCTTGGGCTCAACGCATTACATTCCTATGCTTTTAGTACTGTCTTATCTCGTGCCTTGTTATCTATATGTGTGTTTGCTCCATATATGTGTCATTTATCCACTATATTGTTTATTGTTTCTCTTCTTTTCCACTTTCGGTTTTTTTGTGTCTACTCATTTCGTTGTTCGTTTTATTCCCAGATTTTCATTAGATAGGTTTATGTTTCCATATGTAATCGTCCATTTGTAGTGTTCCTCGAAATTCGTCATTCTTGTTGTATTATTTGCTTGATAAAGGCCTTTTGGTCGAAACTTTTTATCGTCACTGTTTATGTATTTTGTAAAACTGTAATACTTTGTGTTTACGTGTTTAGCTAAGATCATCACCACAGTCCCGGACGCTGAACCGTTTACTTTGGGAGAATGTTCCAGCCATTATAGTTTTGTTAAGTTATCTAACATTGGGATTCAGACAAGAATAACGTGGATACCATCATATCCCGTATTTGATATTGGGTCTGACCACTTGCTCCCATGAAGTACCGACAGGCGCAGTCGATCATGACTCATCTTAACTTCATGCCTCTAACATTGATTTTTATTACAGATTATAATTCCCATATTTATTCAATGAGAAAGCTAACCTAGAAATGAATCAACTGACATGCGGCTTCATAAGGCAACCCATCTCATGGTTTAGACGAGCATACGAAACTGAACGCAAAGAAGAAGCTGCACTGAGAAAGCTGACATTGAAATGAATCAACTGATAGCAAATGACGTCAGAAACAAGTTCTTCAGTTTTTTTTTTAAATTGGGCCCTTACCCGGTAGTTGTCGTAGCGGACGGACCCATTTACTTACCCGGTAGTTGCCATGCAGGCGGACCCAGTTACTTACCCAGTAGTTATCGAGGGGCGGACCCAGTTACTTACCCAGTAGTTGCCTGAGCGGGCGGACCCAGTTACTACCCCGGGAGTTGCCGTAGCGGGCGGACCCAGTTACTTACCCAGTGTTGCCATGGCGGCGGACCCAGTTACTTTCCAGTAGGTGCCATGCAGGCGGACCCAGTTACTACCCGGTAGTTGTCAGCGGGCGGACCCAGTTACTTACCCGGTAGTTGTCATGGCAGGCGGACCCAGTTACTTACCCAGTGGTTGCCGTAGCGGGCGGACCCATTACTACCCCGGGAGTTGTCCATGAGGGGGGACCCAGTTACTTACCCGGTAGTTGCCATAGCGGCGGACCCAGTTACTGCAGTAGTTGCCATGGCAGGGGGGACCCAGTTACTACCCCGGGAGTTGCCATGCGGGCGGACCCAAGTTACTACCGGTAGTTGCCGTAGGGACGGACCCATTACTTACCAGTAGTTGTCGTGCGGGCGGACCAGTTACTTACCCAATGATTGCCAGGGGCGGACCCAGTTAAGATTGAACGTGTAAAATTCCAGCGTCGCCATTCTTTCGAATGAGAACTGCTCGTAATGTGTTTAAATGTATTTAATTGCATATTGGCTCATGAAGAGCTTCCACCATGTGGCCGCTGTCAAGTGGCACCAGGGAACGAGAGAAATACATGGGGACCGATTTGGAGGCAGAGATCAACAAATAAAGAAGTGCGGGAAGGGCTAGCTAGAGATGAAGACTTGGCATGAGTTGGTTGAGGGCCTATGCCCCAATCCAGGTTAAAAGCAGAAGAAAGGGCACCATCTTTGATATTAGTTAAAGGCCGCAATGCCGTTACTCCATGTGTGCTATAATTACCTTTTATTTATAACTTCCCTAGGCCCCGTCTCATATGGCATGCCCAGTAAGGTCGCGTGGTAATATTCTTGCTTCCTCTTGGCCCTGGCAACCGGGCGATTTGAATAGGGAAGTTGAGCAAGCAAAATTCTGTACTTTTCTTGAGATGAAAATCTGGTATTGTTTCCTTCAAGATTCCCTGAAACGGGATGCACTTTTCTTTTGCGTTCATTCTTACACCTTTAACGTTGCATATTGGTTTGGAGCCTAAACCATAGACTTCTACAGTTTAGGACACACATCCGATTTCAGCCAAACTGACATCACATTTGTTTCATTAGTGTCAGTACTCCATATTTTTATTTATCTTGTTGGTCAGATCCGTGATACTGGAAGTCTCGGACCTTGAAGGTTACATCTACTTTGTTCCCTTCGAGCCCTTACTGGGGCCCAAATTTGGGGTAAAGAATAGAACCACTGTTACCTGCCACACATGTCGTAAGAGGTGACTAAGGACTTTGGTTGAAAACGGATTTGCCCCTAGGAAGCTAACCGAAACAAATGCTTGCGAAAACGGATACACCAGGTCGTAAGGCGCATAACATGGTGCAACAACCCCTCACAATGAGGAATGGGATAACGGATTCTACGGTCGCCAATCTGCCTCGAGATTTAGCCACGCAGTAAGAATGTCAGACCTACCATCATGAGGGTGGCCAAAACTTACTGCGGGAAGAGATCGGCACAAACGGGGAAGCAGAAATCATAGGAATTATATCCTGCAGAACTGTCCCCAGTATGCAGATTTGACAAGAAAGAGGTGGCCCACTTACACTAGCGTCCAAAACAAACTGTATGGCATGGCTGATAATCTGAGACAGACGGCTACCTTTATTAGAGAATCCGAAATCTCAATCTAGTGAGAACGCAGAAGAATATCTTGTTGCAGGGACCAATTTTCCAAACATTCTCGGTGGTGCATGGTTATTTGTTACTTCTTTTTCCCGTTCGTTCTTTACGAACAATTTTAATCACTCTTTGTGATATGTTTGATCTTGCCAAGAACTATATACGTTGCACATTGGTTTGGTAGGTCCCTAAATGCATAGACTTCTACACGTTTAGGACACCTGCATCCGATTTCACCCAAGCCTCCTTAGTCGCCTCTTACGACATGTGCGGCAGGTAACAGTGGTTCTATTCTTTACACCCCAAATTTAGGCCCGTAACCACTCGGGTGATTTGTTACTTAACTAACGTCATTGCACTCCAGGAGGGGTGGGGCAGACCCATAGGTACTCAAAGAGTGTGCATACTGATGGTATCCATGGCTTGTAGGTACTTAGTCTCTCCCCAACAGATATCAAAGAGTTTGCATACTGATGGTATCTGTGTCTTGTAGGTACTTAGTCTCTCCCAACAGATATCAAAGAGTATGCATACTGATGGTTCCCGTGGCTCGCTGATTCACATATAGTGTACAAGGTACCTGGTTGGACTACACAAGGCCATTCTCATTCTATTTGCATTTGCCTGCTATGAATTCAGCACACCTGGTATGATCTTATGACTGATTTTTGCATGAAGAACTGCTTTCCTTTTATCGATCCCAGGATTCCTTATGTTTCTAGGTCTCTACCTACGCTCTTATGACACACCTTGTAGGTTGTAGTGTTACTATTCTTTGCAAGCCACGTCAACACACGGGTGCAAGAGATTTAAAAAACACACTGCTGACATGCACTCACACAAATATTGATGTTCAAATGTTATTTTATTTCTACTAAAAATATGACAAGTTTAGAAAGAAGTGATAACATTAAACATATTCCTAGTTTACCAGGCCTAAAATTTGGGGTGTAAAGAATAGAACCATTGTTACCTGCCAGCATGTCATAGAGGCACTAAGGAGGTTTGGCTGAAATCGGATGCACATGTCCTAAACGTGAGAAGTCTATGCGTTAAGGCCTCCAAACCAATGTGCAACT
Organism: Arion vulgaris; assembly: GCA_020796225.1. Taxonomy (NCBI): domain Eukaryota; kingdom Metazoa; phylum Mollusca; class Gastropoda; order Stylommatophora; family Arionidae; genus Arion; species Arion vulgaris. The sequence continues at coordinate 11,047 of JADZMA010002727.1, forward strand.
TTAACGCCTTAGCAAAGATCAAACATATCACAAAGAGTGATTAAATTGGTGTAAAACTAAGCAAAGAAGAAGAAGATAACATTGATTTAACATGTTATTTGTTTTTAAAAAGAATTTGTTTTTATCTAAAATTCCGGAATCGAGGTCACACAACGGTTGT
>JADZMA010002728.1:0-11201 GCA_020796225.1 Arion vulgaris
GATCAAGTTCAAGGAGAAAATTATTAAGATTTTCGCTCAAAGTAAAGCAAGAAGAATGGATTGCGCTTTAAAAATGAATGGATCAAGCTTGAACTGTAATAATTTAGACTCTTAGGAGGTCATGTACAATTTTTTAAAGAATTTAATCAAGTCTATACATTTTTATTTTGTATGTTTGTTTTCTTTTACACGATCCGAAAACAATGCCAATGGTTAATCACTCTCTGAAGCAGTATCCCCACTAATTTTATCTACGATCCCACTGCAGACAATTACAAACACATTGATTCATGTGCAGGCAAACAAATATAATAGAAAAAAGTGTTAAATCCTTACGTAGAATCCGATTCTACCTTTAGCTGTAATTACACAAATGGCGTCCGTCTCCTTGTTCAAGCACAGCCAACTATAAACTCATATTAGATCTAGATATTAGAGTTGGCAGTTTGTGAAACAAAATGAGTAGTCATCGGAAATTCCCTAAAGATAATTTTTAAAAAAAAACAGGTTCGTATGTATCCATGAAACTGTTAATACAAAATTAACTAATGTACATGAAATGAAAACATGTATACATGTATCTAGAAATTATACCGTTTTATAAAACTTATCGCAATAATATTAATTTATAATTTTTTAAGTTTTAAAACTATATTTTTTTTTAAAGTAAGAAAGGAAATTCCCGATGAAATAGAAGCAAACAGGTCGGCAGCGAATAAGCAAAAAAACACGCACACATATTTGTTCAACAACTATATTAATTAACCAATCAGACATGTCATCAGGACTGCAAGGTGTGTCCTGAGCATAGCCACAGCCAGGCTCTAGTCATAAGGCCTTCGCGCTCTTTTTATCTCTTCCGTAAAGTGATCTGACATTTTGTGTGTGTAGGTAAACGGTAGAACATCAGCGTGTCTTGTTATTTTACTCGATTTTGAGTCCTTGGATATTTATCGACAATAAATATTAGTATTACTGATATTGCAGAGTGTTAAATTGAATTTGTGCGTGTTGTTTTCATCTTAAAATGGGCAAAAAGTGTTGTGTTCCTGGATGTAAATCGAACTACTACTCGACTAAAGAATATGTGAGCGAATTTAATTTCCCATCAAATTCTGATAGAAGAGACAGATGGAAGAAATGCATTCCACGAAAAGACTGGTCACCAGCTAAATCAAGCGTTGTGTTGTCGTAAACATTTTCATCCATGTGTCATTATATTGTCTGATACATTTATAGATAAATGTGAAATTAAACATGAACTTCTTCGGAAGCATCCTGGTTTGAAAAAAAATGCTTATCCATCTCAGTTTCCTGAATTGCCATCTTATTTATCGAGTCAACAACCACAATCTCGTAAAGATCCAGAAATACGAGTAGCAGAAATCGTCAGTAAACATGACAATAGAACAGCTGAGTGGTTGTCTGCAGATATTATACACGATTTTCCAACTTTACAGTGTGAGATAACAGCAAAGTTAAAAGACTTGTTAGATAAAAACTGAGAAGGCATCAGTCACAGAGGATATATTTACTTGTCTTGTTTTGTATACCATCAGTGTGAAAGCAAACAGTGCACCATCCATTTCTGTAAGTGTCAATGTTTTACCAGACATGAGTGTAGAAGTTTATCTAGAAAATAAACAATTGTCTGGTAAATATCTTGATTGGATTTTAACTAACAGTAAACTTTAGAGGTGGTCACAGCTGGAAAATTTACTGATCCACTACAAAGATACTGATCCTGCTACTTCTCCAAACATAAAGAGTATTAGTTATTTATTAGAAGAAGCATGTAGTAGTTTAGAAATTGTTAGAGAATTAATATTATCATCTGAAGATACTAATACACACATACATGAAAACAACTAACATTTATCTTAGAGCAGGTACAACTTGTAAATAAGGACAAATACAGAAGACGCTACAGTAGTCGTACATTATGCTTTTCCTATATGGTTTTCTTGAAATCTCCTGCATGCTATAGATTTATCAGAAAATCTCTCTTATTATGTCTCCCACATCCATCCACATTAAGAAATTTAACTTCTCCTTATTCATTGTCTAATGATGATGGCAGAATTTCTACATACATGAAATTTAAAGAGTGCAGACTTTTTGAGTTGGAAAAGATTATGGCAGTACAAATGGATGAAATTCATGTAAAATCAGCTGTAACTCAGGTGGTAGGTTACTTGGTAGGGCTGAAAACTCTATGCAATCAGCAACAACAGTACAGGCTTTTCTCATTTCCTCAGTGTTTGGAAGTTATCGAGAAGTTGTCGAGCTGTCGCCTATGTACAGGATGACATCAGAGGATCTTGGCAAAATTGCTTAGATCATCAACAGTGTACAAAAGTGTGGTTTCACAGTTCTGGCAGTACTTGCAGACAACAACTCAGTTAACCGTAAAGTTTATAATAACCTTCTAAAACACAACAGTACATATATAGAAAATCCTGGAATTGCTGGTAAAAATCTTTATTGTATGACTCGGTGCATCTGTTGAAATGTATGTGGAGAAATTGGCTGAACCAGAAAGATGCAGAGCAAACATTATCATATCCCGCACAACGAGTTACTTCTGAATAAAACATCAATCTCAAATTGTACTAATTCTAGCCAAATAGCAAGTGCTTTTTTCCCATTTGAAAAACTATCAAAATGAGCGTCTGGTGTATTGTGAAGTTTGCACCAACTTTAACTAGTAAGCTCTTTGCCCTCGAGTATAGAGAGGCAGAAAGTTTCACTAGCTCTTGCAATTTTCAGTGAGTACAATATTGCAGCTTTGAGGTTCCTAGGAAGTCAAGAAACAGCAGATTTCATTGAGGTCATTTGGAGATGATGGCACATTATGAATGTTAAGAGTGAATTGCAGGAAGGAATAGCCGTAATAATTTTGCTAATCCACTAACTTCAATTAACAGCGAATTGTTTATTTATTTGAACAATGTTGTTGTGTGTTGACTGAGTGGGTTGCCTACTTCCAATGGGAAACTAACCAGAGAGACATATTCTGCTTTACTGCATTCTGTAACTGTTATGATTGAGCTGGCTGAGTATTCCTTTTCTATTTTGAATGTATACTTTTGGAAAATTACAAACTGATAACTTAGAAGCCCGCTTTGGTGAATATCGTCAATTGTCTGGTTCCAATTATCTAGTATCAGTGAAACAAATATTGGAAGCAGAAAAGAAATTGAAGATTTACTCCCTATTGTGTCTCATATCATCTGTCTATGGTCATTTTTCAATTCGTAACTTTGCTGAAGCTATGAGTCATGAGGGTGATGAATGTGATAGTGTTTTTGAAGATTGCATCCAGTCTGATGTAGACAAAGTGTTTTTCCACATTGATCCTAATGATTGTGAGTTGCTTTGTGTAGAAGGTACAGAGGCATCATTAGTATATATTGCTGTATATGTCTCCAGTAAGATCAGTAGGAAAACCCAGTGCATTTCATGTAGTGCTAGAGCCTGGCTGTGGATAGGCAGTGCCAACTATAAACTACTGGGCCTCGGCTCAGGTAAGAATTGTGAGAAATCAGACCTCAACTACACTACGTGACCTCGCATTCCAGTATTAGTGTATATTGACGAATTCATTTTAAAATCAACACAAAATGCTAACTCGAAGTCATATTATGCAACAAGTAAGTTTAACAATAAGGAATATCAATATTTTAAATATTTTTCACCAATAAATAACCATAGACTCACAGAATTGAGTAAAATTGCAAAAAGCGTGCAGTGTTCTATCAAACATCTGTAATTTCCAGATCCATTTTCTTATCTAGGTCAGGGAATACCCGGCCAGTGGTCTGGCCTGTGCTAGAGCCTGGCTGTGGCCTAGCCCTGCACTGGCAGGGTTGGGATCGGCTAGTCTCTCTTAGGAGGGGCGAAAGTGAAAATTAGTAGCCTGCTGATGACCTCAGAACACACAAGTCAACCCCACCTCCCAGCTGTAGACCAGGAAACTTTGACCGTGAGATCAAGGCTAACGGGCAATGGCTCGCCTAGGAGATGGACTCCTAAGTCAGGATTTTTTAAAAAAATGTTGTCCTTGGGTAGTTAACCCGACAAAAATCTCGGTGGAGGTCTGGGCCCAGACTTGTGATATCAGTGGATTAGGAAAAACTTTCCCGACTAGCTACAGAGATGGAGTGTTAATAAAATTCTCAGAGCTACAACAGTATTATGATACAAAGTAATCAAGTTATTTTGGCGCAAATAATTCAAAGGTTTCATAGATTATGGTAGCATTCAGGATACATCACGTACATCTTCTTAAAGTTCATTTGCATTTATATTCGATTCATTTTTGACCGAAAGTATTGACAGATACAATAATTTTCTAGCGTTTTGTCATATATATCATTGGAGCCGTCACAAGATACAATTAGAATAGATGCAGTAACAGATTACACAAAAAGTAAACATTCCATGAGAAACCTTCTTCAGTTAAAAATAGTTAACATTTTTGCAAATATTTTGTAAAGAATAAAAGTTTCACAGGGACACCCGGTTTGAACCAGGACCTCTCGATCTATACTGAGCTATATCTCCCACGGATATATCTACCACTGAGCTATATCCCCTTACAACTTTCAATTAAATAAATGAATACTTATATAAATTTGATCTGTTGTGAATAACGCAAGATCATTGTATCACATGTTCTGTGTCTGTCTAGCACCGTAAACTTTACTAATCTGATTTATCAAACACTTAACCTGAAACTTTTTTTTAGAAGGTAACGTTTCTCCTGCTATTTCCCACAGTTGAGAACGAATGTTGGCACTCTTCACTGTTTACATTGTATGTCGATAACTGATGTCATGGATGTAACTTTACGCCCCTTGTTTAATTGTTATGGTGGTACATTCTGTCATGTTATTCTTTATATTTTCTTCTTTGGATTCGTTTCAAATGCGCAGTCTAAATTAGGAGATGGGTTGCCTCTATGTAGCTGCCCGTAAGTTCCCAGTAGGTTCCTCCTAGCCTGCTCTCTAAGCTTCATGCATGCGGTCATACTTCGTTTCGCTGGACAGGTATAATGGTCAGGACTGTGTGATCTGCTTTGGAGTCTGCGTTTCAGTCTGACTAGTTCACTGTGCAGTCTGAGCAGATTTTATTTTGTGCATGTGATGGTTGAGCATGCAGTGTATTGTATTCATTGTCCACTTGTTAATATTTTGTTTGGTAAACAGACCAACAAACAACAGAATATGAGTTAATATTTTGTTTGGTAAACAGAACAACAAAACAACAGAATATGAGTTAATATTTTGTTTGGTAAACTATTGTCTATTCCCAGGTGGAAGATGTAGTTGGTTGTCCACTCTTGCCGTTAAGTGTAGGGATGGGAGCTTTAATTTGCGTTCTAGGGCTAGATGAGTCGCCCTTGTTGTGTTGTATCCGTGTTTAAGTAGTGTGGTCTTGATATTGTCTATCCATCTTTTCTTGGTCTTCCCTTAGCTCTAGTACCCGATCTCTTTTATTGTATGCTGTTATTGGTGGTTGGTTGTATTTCATTCTCATTAAATGTCCAAACCACTGCATTTGTTGTCTTTCGATGTATTCGATGCATGAAGTTATGCCCTCTGCTTCTGATGTCTTCATTTCGTAGTCTGGCTTTCCTGGTGACTCCCACTGCCTTCCTCAAGCATTTCATTTCACACGTGGTGAACTTTCTGTGATGTGTTGCTGTAAGAGACCAAGTTTGGCACTGGTAACAAAGTAACCTACCAGCTAGCCCCATTGTTAAGGCACCCAAAAATTTCACAGGCAGCTAAGAAACAAATGATCAACAGCATTTTTATACCTACTTTGTGTTACCAGAGCCAAACATGAACATTGAGCAAAGCGCAGTCACAAAAATAACTACATGTGAAATGCGTTGCCTGCGAAAAGTTACCAACAACACAAAAAAAGACAGAATCACCAACATCAGCATAAAAAAAGAAAGTTGGCACAAAACCGTGCTTGAATTACATAGATAAACAAAGAATGAAGTGGTTTGGCCACCTAATAAGAATGCATCCAAACTCCACAGTATACAGAGTCTTCTACAACAGAACATCGGGAAAGAAGGCAAGAGGAAGACCACGGAAAAGATGGTTAGATGGCGTAGCAGAATCCTGTGAAAGAGCAAAGATAACAATCACACAAGCCACCAGAACAGCGCAAGACAAAACAGAAAACCACGACACTGGGCAACAACCCGGTAACAGTGTGACGACAAAAGAAGAAGAAGAACAAAGTGTTGGTAGGAAAATACTTTTTATCATCTGTCTTTTCACTTCCAGCTTGGTAAACAGAACAACAAAATAACAGAATATGATTCTTCTCTACCTAATCTAATTGATGTCCTCCGATATTTTCTTCTTTTTGGGCATATGCTTATCGTGGATTGTCCAGACTGAGAGAACAATTGACCAGGTGACCACGGTTGCGACGAAGGGGAAGAATGGACACCAATAGACGGTAGCATCACCAACTATCTCAACGTTATCATTACTCTTGGAAGAGAATGTAGAGATTGTGGGAACATGAGGGCTGATCTCACAGTTAAGCAGCTGATAGAAAATAATGCAAATGATGATGTTGTTGTATATACCGATGGGTCGGTTCATCGTGGTGAGAAGTCAAGCTATGGTTTCTTATCTAATGAGCGTGGTATGGTTGTTGCAGAGCGAAATGGAGCCCAGGAGCGTACATGATAATTACTTCTAGTATGAAATAGAGGTGATGGCCGTTACTGCTGCCCTCCATCGGCTTTCTTGGACTTCATTTACTGGGGCTGTTATTGAATCTGACTCTCAGTCGATGCTTCACACGATTCAAAATGGCAGGTTTCAATATAAATGGATGTTGTCTATAGAAGTTTCTAACCCCCAGAGACCTTCGTGGATATACCGTCCTGGACATGCGGGTGTTTACGGTAATGATAGAGCGGACAGGCTTGCGGCAACAGCATCGATTATTGGGGAGTTGAAGATGGATAAGGGGTGACGTTCTTCGGTTTCTTCGCGACTGTCTGTTGGATGAGGACATTAAAATAGGCGTTGAATCGATCCCGCGATTTAAGCAGTTTGGAGTTATCCGTTGTTCAAGTAGAACTGGATGCCTTAGAGACAGAGTCAGGAGTGTGTTTAATCAACGAACTACGGGAACCATCAGTATGCATCCTCTTCGATATCTGTTGGGGGAGACTGAGCACCTATAATTCTGCCCGGAGTGCAATGACGTCAGTTCAGTAACCAATAAGGCTTATCATTATAGGATGCATCCCTGCTGTAACTTGTGTAAAGTGCATTGTTTAAATACTGAATCATCATCAAATAGCGTGTTATGAGCAGAACTTTGCCACCCCAACAGTCCTCCGGAATTTATCTCTCTCATAGGCCAGATGTCCTGCCTCTGCAGTCATCATGTTCAAACCCTCAGTTACATCCTGAATCCATCTTTAAGTAATAGAACAAATATCACGAGGTTGGCACTTTGATATATCAAACCTAACAAACTCAGCCTTACTTCATCTAACACTTCGTTAATTTATTATAATATGTTCCTACTACATGTATCACGTTCCTGCCTAAGTCCGAATCGTCCGTGCTTCTGTTGTGTTCCGGGGTTCTCTGTCGTGATCGTGGTCACCTCTTTTGGTGATGCTAGCTCCTCTTTTTGTAAATCTAGGGTCCCGTTTGCTGACTGTGTTCCGCCTTATATAGCACCCTCATCCGGGAATTGGATTGCCCAATCACCAACCTGCTGCCCCATCTGATCGCCCATCTGGTCGCAAATGTCCGGTCACATGCTATTCGAATGCCTCTGAAACCAAGGGCCGTAATTTAGCGTATCGCCTCTGCTACCCTATTACACATATATGTTTTTCCCACTGTTTTATTAAATGTCATGCTTCACACCCATACGTTGTCACTGGTAATATGCATGCTCTTCGTATTCTGATCTTTGTTTTCTTATAAGTTCCGTTCCATACTGTTTTCAGTTGTTTAATTTTTTGTAAAGCCATGTTTGTTCTCCTTTTAATTTCCTTCATCCGATTTACATTTGTTGTCAGCATGAACCAAGATATTCAAAACTGTTTACATTTTCTACTTTCTCTCCGTTCATAAAAATATATTTCGTCAAGATCGTTTTATCTATTGTCATTATTATTTTTATTTTTGCCACATTGAGATATAGATTTTGTTTTTCGCTTTATCTTTCACTTCTCCTAATAATTTCTCGATCCCTTTCTGTGATGTTGACAGTAACAATGTATCGTCAGCATATCAATCGTAGATCAGGTATTTCTCTTCCTCCGATTATAAAAAGGTGGTATTGTTCTTTTCCTCTTTTCCGCTATCTTCTGTAACATTTCTCATGATGTTTTCTGCATACATGTTAAACAGACAAGGCAACAAAATGCAGTCTTGTCTGACTTGTTTGCCATATGTCAAACAAATCTGATGTATCTGATGTCAACATGTTCTTATAGCTACCATTTGATCACTATAAAGGTCTGGATATACAGTAGTAAAAAATCTAGTTATTTAAAGGATGAAAATGTTACTTATAATTGATTCTCTAATTCATTCACATAGTACGAAATTTCTAATCGACTTTCTAAGAATGAAAAATATGTTTAATTATCATACGAACATTATTTAAAGAACAAAAATGTTACACAGGGGACACTCGGGTTTGAACCGAGGACCACTCGAACTGCAGCCGAGCGCTCTACCACTGAGCTATATCCCCCTCACAACATAATATAAATTAAATGAACATTTATATAAAATGCTATCTGTTGTAGAGAATGATGCAATCTAATTGATATCACACGTTTTGTATATGTCCAATATCGTTAACTTTAACCCGATTTATCCAATTATTTCCCTGGAACGTATTAGACAATAATATTTCCTCAGTTATTTCCCATCTTCAGACAGAATGTTATCATTTTCCTCACTGTAGATCGACTATAACAAATCTCCCCTTCACGTATCTTGTCATGGTATTACATTCTACCAAACTATTCTTTGTCCATTTGTTCATGTTTTCTTTACAAATAGAATATGAACTATAATGTCGTGTCTTTTGAGCAGAACAGACAGAATATTCCTAAAGTTATATGAGGTTGGCTAAAATATTACATAACTAGTTCTAATTTTCATTTATTATCAACGTTCGTTGAACAGGCTAAGGAAGTAGTGCTTTAAGGTTTTAGACTTCTTTGTTCACATCTTCTAAGAATGAAGTTACAGTTTTTTTCTACAGAGAAGCGGTAAGGAGATATTTTATCGAGATTTCCAGAAATAGGACGGCTGGGGTGGCATTCTGTTTGTATTGATCAATCTTAATCAAAAATTGCTCTATTCAAACTAAATTTTGACAGACGATATAGATATTGTCATTGGGTAACATGTTTCAAATAAAAAAAGTTATATAGCAAAATTCTTTTACATTTATCTGTCTCTGACATCTGCTTTTTTATTCGTTCAGACAGTATGACATTGCCAGTGGACTTTCTGAAAATAAAAATGTTTCATTATCATTTGAACTTTATTTAAAGAACAAAAATGTTATACAGGGGACACTCGGGTTTGAACCGAGGACCACTCGAGTTGCAAACGAGCACTCTACCACTGAGCTATATCCCCCTCATAACTTAATATGAACTAAATAAACATTTATGAAAAAATCAACTGTTTTAGTGAATGATGCAATCTAATTGACATTATCTATTCTGTGTCTGTCAATATCGTCAACTTTAATCTGATTTATCCAATTATTTCCCTGGAACGTATTAGACAATAATATTTCCTCAGTTATTTCCCATCTGTAGAACAGAATGTTGTCCTTCTCAATTTTGTCGATCGACTGTGATGGATCTCCACATCACGTATCGTGTCATGATGGTACATTCCACAAAAACTATTTTTTTTTATCTTTTGTTATGTTATATTATGCGATCGACGTCATGGCATATTGGGCATTCCCATTCGTGCTCTGTCCTCCGTTGCAGCAGCCATCCCAAAGTCCATTTGTTCACAGTACCCATGAGAAGTTGATTACTATATTTTCTCTCTACCACGAAGACGACACTGTCTGTCATGTCCAAACTTAACGCCTAATTCTCGAACTCGTTCCAGTGTCGTAGACCCGCCCATGTCAAACAATTGATAGCTTACCGCATTGATGATATCGACTCTGCCCATACTTCTGCCAACTATTTTTTGTCAAGATGTTAATGTTTCCTTTACAAACAGAATATGATCTATATTCTAAACGTATGTTTGATCAAGACAGCCAGGATATTCTCAGAGTTATAGAAGGCTTGCTTTAATATTAACTAACTAGACATATTACCAGTTATTATCAACGTTAGTCAGGCCAAAGAAGTATTGAAGCAAGATTGTAAACTTCTGTTTGCAGAGCTTCTGGGGATGAAATTTTCTATTTTTTTTAAGATAAGGAGTGGGGGTAATAAATTTTCCTAACATTTGCATTGGGGCATACTGTTTAAAATCGAATGAGTGATTACTATTTACCAAATCATGGATGCAAAGAATATAACCATTTTTACCTGGATGGCGTATGATCATATTAGATCACATTTCTAATGATTGGATACACTGAAGTCAAATAATAAAACTTTTTGTAAAAGATGAAAACTTCAAGTATAATCCATTTTCTTATTCATTCACATCGTACGAAATTTCTAATGGACTTTCAGAGAAGATAAATGTTTAATTATCATACGAACAAAAATGGTACACAGGGGACACTCGGGTTTGAACCGAGGACCACTCGAACTGCAGCCGAGCGCTCTACCACTGAGCTATATCCCCAACATAATATAAATTAAATGAACATTTATATAAAATGCTATCTGTTGTAGAGAATGATGCAATCTAATTGATATCACACGATTTGTATATGTCCAATATCGTTAACTTTAACCCGATTTATCCAATTATTTCCCTGGAACGTATTAGACAATAATATTTCCTCAGTTATTTCCCATCTTCAGACAGAATGTTATCATTTTCCTCACTGTAGATCGACTATAACAGATCTCCCCTTCACGTATCTTGTCATGGTACTACATTCTACAAACTATTCTTTGTCCATTTGTTCATGTTTTCTTTCAAATAGAATATGAACTATAATGTCGTGTCTTTGAGCAGAAC
>JADZMA010002729.1:0-11198 GCA_020796225.1 Arion vulgaris
TCTCTCTTGACATCCTTTCAACTCTACGACAGGACTTTGTCACACATCTGCACTTTCCTCTCTCTTGACATCCCTCAACTCCCAACGGAGAACAGGACTTTGTCACACATCTGCCAACTCTTCCTCTCTCTTGACATCCCTTTCAACTCCCAACGGAGCACAGGACTTTGTCACACATCTGCCAACTCTTCCTCTCTCTTGACATCCCTTTCAACTCCCAACGGAGCACTGGTCTTCAACAAACTTCTCATTTCTTCCTCTCTTTTGCCATCCTTTCAATTCTTTCCATGTCTTACCTTTCCTTTTAATATCAGTCTCCAGCACTTTCCTTCAGGTATTTCTAGACCTTCCCCATTTCCTCTTTCCCTGTGGGTTCCAAAACAGTGCCTGTCTAATTCAAGTAGTATTTAATCGTATTGTTGAGAGATTTTGATTATGCATGAACCAGGTTATAAACTAAATATTGCATGCTATTATTAAGTTACTGTGCACCTATAGGAGATGCTCTGCATGAAAGTTGCATCGATTGTATAGAATGTGTTCGTTAATAAAGATTCAATGTTACTGATATTTTACCAATATCTAGTGCTTGTAACAAATCTAATCTTCAGACTGCTGGGGAAGTGACCAACATTTCTGATGATCTTTTACTAGCCCTGGATAGAGGTCAAGCATTTGTACAGATTAATTCCAAGAAAAATGGAGAGGCTATGTTTCGAGGAAATGTAAGTTTATATATACCAATAATGTATCAGCTTTTCAAAGTCTAAATAAAAGATGTAATTCCAAGTAATATAGTTTAAAAACGAAATTACACAAGTTCGATTTCAATGTTGTATAAACTGGAAAGTGACTAAAGATATATAAAGTAAGTTGAATGGGGAATAAATGTCAGCGAAAAATAATTAACATAACTTGGAACGCATTCACGAAAAGTGTTGAAATTGGAGAAATGTCTGGTCAACCACTAGCAGCAGGCTGTTATAAGACGAAGAAGATGGAGAGATGTTGGGTTTACTATGAGAAGAACTGATCAATGAATCATGAAACAGAAAATAAAGTATGAGATAATGAAAGAAACTCGTGGTGTATCCTTTACAGGACGTAACCATCAACCACAGAAGCAATTTTTTCTGAATTGTTGGAGCGTTTAACTGCTGATGGTGATAATATTTTGTCCAAGATCGTTACAGATGACGAAACCTCGGCACATAATTTTGAACCTGAGACAGGAACGACATCATATAGTCAGAAAGGACACATAGTATATACATACTCTTATGCGAAGACTATAAAGCCCAAATATGCGGCGACAAAAATTATCGTTAAAAAGCAATGAATACACGAAGGAAGGAAAAGCGTAGGGAACTGACTGTCAGCGAGACAGATTCAAAAAATGTCCCGTATGCTAGAATTCGGATGCCTTGTCCTACACGTGTATGATACCATAGATTGTAGGGCATAAGAACTAGGATGCAATGTACAGTTGTTCTTGGCAAACATCATTTATATATCACAATAAGAATGATCAAATTGCTCGTAGAGAACCAACGCATTGGTTATTGGTTACTAAGCTGACGTCATTGAACTACGGGCAGACCCATAGGTGCTCAGTCCTCCCGAACAGATTCGAAGAGTATGCATACTGATGATTCCCGTAGCTCGCTGATTAAACACACCTCTCACTCTGCCTGTAACTCAAACTGCCTAAGTCGCGATCGATTACATCGATTTAGTGTCCTCATCCAACAGACAGTCGCAGAAGAGACCGAAGAACATCCCCTTATTGTTGAACCAACGCAAAGAAGAAGAAGAGCCTGAGACAAAACCACAGTAAAATACTTGTTGACATTTGTCTGTAAACATAGATTCTTGTTGAAATGTGTCTGCCACATGTGTTTGTTTTATACAACTGTTTCTATATGTATTACTGATGTCATATACTGTAATAGCTAGTGTATCATTATCAACTGTTTACTATATGTATTACTGATGTCATATACTGTAATAGCTAGTGTATCATTATCAACTGTTTACTATATGTATTACTGATGTCATATACTGTAATAGCTAGTGTATCATTATCAACTGTTTACTATATGTATTACTGATGTCATATACTGTAATAGCTAGTGTATCTTTATCAACTGTTTACTATATGTATTACTGATGTCATATGCTGTAATATCTATGTATCATTATCAACTGTTTACTATATGTATTACTGATGTCATATACTGTAATAGCTAGTGTATCATTATCAACTGTTTACTATATGTATTACTGATGTCATATACTGTAATATCTAGTGTATCATTATCAACTGTTTCATATGTATTACTGATGTCATATACTGTAATAGCTATGTATCATTATCCAACTGTTTACTATATATATTACTGATGTCATATACTGTAATAGCTAGTGTATCATTATCAACTGTTTACTATATGTATTACTGATGTCATATACTGTAATAGCTAGTGTATCATCTACTACAGGTCACACTCTCCAACACATGTTGGCGTTACTCTAATGATGTGGAGGACATTGATTATGCTGAGGAAGACAGGACCAACTTTCGTAGCAATGACCAAGATAATGTGCCAGTTTGTAGCTTTGAAGGACATACGTATCCAGATGGTAGCATGTGGCTTCCAGACGTCAATCCCGAGTGTACAACGTGTAGTTGTGTGGTAAGGATGATATCCACATAAGCCACATGGTTACATAGAAATTATCAATCAACCAATTGCCATGCCTGCTGGCGTAGGCGATCATGTCTCTATACTTGGTGCATATAATCAGGTTCTGACGTCGATCTTTTGTCGAACCATTATGTCAGGCCATTCATGATCTTCTCCCTCTGTTTTCCAATATTTCTCCTCCCCGAAATGTTACCTGTAGTCACCAAATGTTCTAAACCTTCTCTTCGCTGGTTTCTTTGTGTGCAGGCTGATTTAAAACTCTATTTATTTTCTTAGATGTCCATGGAAGTTTCAGCACTCTTCTGTAAAACCACATCTCTGTGGCTTTCAATGATCTTATTGATTGTTTGTTCATTGTCCATGATTCGCTGCCATATGTAAGTATCGGTTCAATAGAAATTATACACGCACTAATTATTTCACTTACTTGTTAGATTAAGTTAGATAGTTTTGTATATGAAATTAAATTGAACATCTCCCTTTGCAAACCGTATGGTATGAAGTGTCTGTCCCTTAACATTTATATCCTTAATTATGCAGGAGGTAGGAGAGCAAGTTCTTATCCTCATTTGTAGAACGTCGTATGTGAGAAATAAAGGAACAACCACTGTGTGTTCGATTTCAAAATGAACACTTTATGTTGGTGATATAAAGTTTGTGCACTAACGTTGAGATTTTACTGTGTACGAAGGTGATCGAAGCACACATGGTTATTAACCAAAGTGAAATGATGATAGTCCTATCAATTAAGGAATCAATCATTCACGTGAAAGTTATTGAATGTACCGTGCGTGTTAATGATCTGTGATCTCCACAACATTATTAATTGCTGTACTGTGAAGTATAACATTATAAAGAACAGATTACCAGAAGAGTGAATTGATTGATTATAAGACAATCATCACTGCCCTTTTGTGAATAATCCGTTCTGCTTAGATCTCTCTTTATCATTATAATATCTTAGCGGCAGAGGACAAACAAGCTCCGTATCACCTGTGACGGTCACGTTGTAATTTTGAAGAAAAAAAATTAAAACAATTACGATTGTTGTTTACAAAAGAATCTGACATTTTTCCAATAATATAAAACAATCAAGATACATATTTAAAGTATTCAAGAAATTGGGAGTGTACAGAGGAAACATTGAGCGATGTCAAATTTTGACAAATTCAATAACATAAATACATAAAAAGCATAACTTTATTTTTTTTTAAATGTAAGATGCTTGTTGAGGACCAGAACCAAAAAGACAAAATAAAGATTTAGGAAAAAAAGCAGTTCATTGGAAATTATCACACGAGACAGAAAATGATAGAAAGACATTTTTATTTTCCCGATCCAGAAGCACTTGAGCTTTCAGCTCTTCGGTTCGATGCCATTGACATCTAACCTTCGGTTCCGGTGCCACGAACACCGTGAAACTGGGAACCTGTGGCTTTTCGTCAGCCCGCGTAATTGAACCTGCACACACAGAGGGCTAGTCACCCGCAGTCCAACGCACTACGAACACGCTGGGCAGGCGGGCATGAAATAGAAAGGCATTAAAGATATGTGCTTGATGTGAGATGGCACCTGGTTTGATCTTATATAGTCAGTAAATAAAGTAGTTAGTGAATTACTTGCCGTCATCGAGACACAGATGGTATTTGGTGATCTACCCACAGGACATAAACTAATATAGGTGTATTATATTCATTGATGTGAAGATTGTACTTGATATGATCTGTTCTAGACAAGAGATACAACGAAATTGAAGAACAATTGAAATGAAGCTTCATTTAGAAGATGGCACAATCTTATTGTTCATTGTTCATTTGTTGAATATGTTCATTGCACATCGGAGATGTCCATAATTGCTTCAATCTCCTAAGCATGCATTTCAGTGTGTTCAGACTAGCAACTCTCATTCTGTGTTCGTTGATGTATCTACTGGGTTTTCTCGCATGGTTTTCCAGTGTTGCCGCACGTATAAGTACGCATAGCTTGCACAACCAAGATGGATGTTAGCCTTTATCATCTCCGTTGAAATATTCAGAGCGTATGTTTTCTCGTAGAAATTGATTGTCGCTTTTGTCCATAGAAGGTCCATTCTCAATCACAGCATACTCGCCAGTGCAACCGCTCTCTCATTGTTCATCCAGAATGACCAGGTCTGATGTGTTGAAACATATAACAAATACATCACAATATATATATGTATATGTTGGTGTGTCAGTATTTGTTATCACACTTTTAATTTATAGTACTTGAATGAATGAATAATTTGAATTATGATTATTGAGTTTCATTCAGACAGGTAAAATTCACTGTCATCATATGATCTGCCCGACTGTTGCACAACACCGGTACTCAGAGATGGAGACTGCTGCCATTCGTGTCCATGTATGTCAGTGTGTTTTTTTTGTATGTCCAAGATGTCTCTGTGTCCATGTAAATATCAGTGTGTTTCAATGTCCATGACATGTCAGTTATATCCATGTATGACATAGTGTGACAGTGTGTTTCGTTGTGTGTCCATGCGTGTCAGTTATATCCATGAATGACATAGTGTGACAGTGTGTTTCGTTGTGTGTCCATGCATGTCAGTTATATCCATGAATGACATAGTGTGACAGTGTGTTTCGTTTTGTAATCGCATGTCAGTTATATCCATGTATGACATAGTGTGACAGTGTTTTTTCGTTGTGTGTCCATGCGTATCAGTTATATCCATGTATGACATAGTGTGACAGTGTGTTTCATTGTGTGTCCATGCGTGTCAGTTATATCCATGTAGACATAGTGTGACATGTGTTTCGTTGTGTCCATGCATGTCAGTTATATCCATGAATGACATAGTGTGACAGTGTGTTTCGTTGTGTGTCCATGCGTGTCAGTTATATCCATGAATGACATAGTGTGACAGTGTGTTTTATTGTGTCCATGCATGTCAGTTATATCCATGTATGACATAGTGTGACAGTGTGTTTTGTTGTGTGTCCATGCGTGTCAGTTATATCCATGAATGACATAGTGTGACAGTGTGTTTCGTTGTGTGTCCATGCGTGTCAGTTATATCCATGAATGACATAGTGTGACAGTGTGTTTAGTTGTGTGTCCATGCGTGTCAAGTTATATCCATGAATGACATAGGTGGCTGACAGTGTGTTTCGTTGTGTGTCCATGCGTGTCAGTTATATCCACGAATGACATAGTGTGACATTAATGTTTCGTTGTGTGTCCATGCGTTCAGTTATATCCATGAATGACATAGTGTGACGGTGTGTTTCGTTGTGTGTCCATGCGTGTCAGTTATATCCATGAATGACATAGTGTGACAGTGTGTTTCGTTGTGTGTCCATGCGTGTCAGTTATATCCATGAATGACATAGTGTGACAGTGTGTTTCGTTGTGTGTCCATGCATGTCAGTTATATCCATGAATGACATAGTGTGACAGTGTGTTTCGTTGTGTGTCCATGCATGTCAGTTATATCCATGAATGACATAGTGTGACAGTGTGTTTCGTTGTGTGTCCATGCATGTCAGTTATATCCATGAATGACATAGTGTGACAGTGTGTTTTGTTGTGTGTCCATGCGTGTCAGTTATATCCATGAATGACATAGTGTGACAGTGTGTTTCGTTGTGTGTCCATGCGTGTCAGTTATATCCATGAATGACATAGTGTGACAGTGTGTTTCGTTGTGTGTCCATGCGTGTCAGTTATATCCATGAATGACATAGTGTGACAGTGTGTTTCGTTGTGTGTCCATGCATGTCAGTTATATCCATGAATGACATAGTGTGACAGTGTGTTTTGTTGTGTGTCCATGCGTGTCAGTTATATCCATGACAATGACAGTGTGACAGTGTTCGTTTTGTCCATGCGTGTCGTTATATCCATGATGCATTGTGACGGTGGTTTATTTGTATCCATGCTTGTCAGTTATATCCATGAGACATAGTGTGACAGTGTGTTTCGTTGTTGTCCATGCGTGTCAGTTACATCCAGAATGACATAGTGTGACAGTGTGTTTCGTTTGTGTCACTGTATGTCATAAGTCTATTAAAACGAGAGATGTTAAAAAAATAAATAGCTCACATTGAATTCCAAAAAGTGTACCAGACATAATCGATCTATTTTCTAAATGTCTGTGATGTTTACTCTTATCTAGAGCACGTTCTCTAACCTAGCTGCACAACAGTGCTCGACACAATGTTATAGACCAGTTATACAGAAAAGCAGTCACAAAAAATAACTACAAGTGAAATGCGTTGCCTGCGAAAAGTTATCAACAACACCAGAAAAGATAAGAGTCACCAACATCAGGATAAGAAAGAAAGTTGGCACAGAACCTAGCTTGAATTACATTGAGAAACAAAGAATATGTGGGTTTACCACTTAATAAGAATGCGCTCAAACTCCACAGTATATAGAGTCTTCTACAACAGAACATCAGGAGAAGAAGGCAGAGAAAGACAACGAGAAAAGATAGTTAGATGGGACATAACAGAATCCTGTCAAAGAGCAAAAATAATCGCCAACCGCCCGAACAGCGCAAGACAAAACCAGAAAATCACGACACTGGAAACACCCGGTAGCGGTGGGACGACAGAAGAAGAAAGCAAAGTGAACGTCGACAAAAGACACGCTAGCTGATTGAAGATGGTACAGAACTGACATGAGCTCTTCAGTCTTAAACCAAGTTTGTTGTCTTATCTGCGACTATCATGGTGCATGGTCTAATAGGCTTATTGCACTTCTGTATACATAATCTGATTTATTGATTGATCTATCTTTTGATCACACAACTTGTTAGCTATTGATCTTGTTTTCATGTTTAATCTTGTGTCTGAACAGATGAACTTGATACAGAAACCTGCAAGCTTGGAGAAGATCTGAGCAATACAGAGTCTTCGAGCATCTGGCACCTATTCTACCAACAGAAGGTTTTACGAAATGTGCTTTGTGCAAGTGTTCTGTAAGTGGTGTCTTGTTTGTGCGCTTTGTTCTCACACGTTCACTAATTCTATACATTCACCTCAGTGGTGGTTCCTGATCTCCATACATTCACCTCAGTGGTGGTTCCTGATCTCTATACATTCACCTCAGTGGTGGTTCCTGATCTCCATACATTCACCTCAGTGGTGGTTCCTGATTTCCCCATTCACCTCAGTGGGGGTTCCTAATCTCTATACATTCACCTCAGTAGTGGTTCCCATTTCCTACATTACCTCAGTGGTGGTTCCATCTCCATACATTCACCTCAGTAGTGGTTTCCTGATCTCCATACATTCACCTCAGTAGTGGTTCTGATCTCCATACATTCACCTCAGTGGTGGTTCCTGATCTCTATACATTCACCTCAGGGTGGTTCCTGAATCTCCATACATTCACCTCAGTGGTGGTTCATATCTCCATACATTCACCTCAGTGGTGGTTCCTGATCTCCATACATTCACCTCAGGGGTGGTTCCTGATCTCCATACATTCACCTCAGTAGTGGTTCCTGATCTCTATACATTCACCTCAGTGGTGGTTCCTGATCTCCATACATTCACCTCAGTAGGTGTTCCTGATCTCCATACATTCACCTCAGTGGTGGTTCCTGATCTCCATACATTCACCTCAGTGGTGGTTCCTGATCCCCACTTCACCTCAGTGGTGGTTTCCTGATCTCCATAATTCACCTCTGGGGTGGTTGCTGATCTCCATACATTAAACTCAGTAGTGGTTCCTGATCTCTATACATTCACCTCAGTGGTGGTTCCTGATCTCCACCATTCCCTCAGGGGTGGTTCCTGATCTCCAACATTCACCTCAGTGGTGGTTCCTATCTCCATACATTCACCTCAGTAGTGGTTCCTATCTCTATACATTCACCTCAGTGGTGGTTCCTGATCTCCATACATTCACCTCAGTATTGGTTCCTGATCTCCATACATTTTCTTCGGTGCATGGTCCTTATCTCTTTTCCTTCGACCTCAGTTGGAGCTTCCTATCGACAGACATTCACTTCAGTTGGGGCTTCCTATCGACAGACATTCACTTCAGTTGGGGCTTCCTATCGACAGAGTTCACTTAGTTGACTTCCTTCGACGACATTACTTCGTTGGGGTTTCCTATCGACGAGTTCACTTCAGTTGTGAGTTTCCCTATCGACAGACATTCACTTCAGTTGGGGTTTCCTATCGACAGACATTCACTTCCAGTTGGGTTTCCCTATCGACAGACATTCACTCAGTTGGGGTTTCTATCGACAACATTCACTTCAGTTGGGGCTTCCTATCGACAGACATTCACTTCAGTTGGGGCTTCCTATCGACAGACATTCACTTCAGTTGGGGTTTCCTATCGACAAAACATTCACTTCAGTTGGGCTTCCTATCGACAGACATTCACTTCAGTTGGGGTTCCTATCGACAGACATTCACTTCGAGTTGGGGTTTCCTATCGACAGACATTCACTTCAGGAGTTTCGTTTCTTTATCTTCTATGCGTATATAAAGGCCAACCTCCAGAGACTGACGTGGATCTACTGACCTGAACATGCGAGTATTCGCGGAGCGAGGAGCGGACAGGATTGCATCAAGCGTCGGTTTTGGGGGCGTATATGACGGATAAGGTGGGATGTTCTGTGTTTTGGTAACCCACTGTTAGATAAGGACACTAAAATAGACGTTGAATCAATCCGGCGATTTAAGTAGTTAAGTATTTTAAATGTTCTATAAATATAGATGAATGATATAGGGGTAGGGAGAGGATTGTGTTTAATCAAACAGCTACAAGAACCATCAGTATGCATACACTTTAACGTCTGTTGGGGGATACTAACCAGCTATGGGTCTGCCCGGGGTACTGTGACGTCAGTTCAGTAACTAATCACCAAAAACAATATAACGAGGAAGAGGGATCTATAAGTATCTTGTTGGACCGAAACCATATAACGAGGAAAGAGCCTCCTTCAGTATCTTGTCGGAGACCAACTTAATACATGATACCGATAAGGATCAATAGTCCGCATCGGAACAAGTAACTCAAGCTTATATCAACATAAATAGATTAGAGCTATCGCACTAGAAATTTCACATATTGTAAACGTTATAGATATACGGTGGCGTCTGCGGCTTAGGGTCAGTGTCTCGGTTTATTAACCCACGACGTTCTGAGTTCGAATCACGCTGCTGACAGTTTGGTTACAAATTGTTTGCGTGGATTTTAACAAAAGGACGATGGCACCACCGTTCAGAAAGCAATGGCAAACTACTGAACGTAATAATGCCTAGAAAATCACAAACAGCGTTGAAGCTGGGTTGATTCAAAGTCCTGTAAGATATGCAATTAACTTAACTTTATAGATATACAGTTTTCAATGTTTGTCCTTTTTAAATTATTTGATAACCATCATTCTATGTTGAAGATGTATAAATTTTCCTTGCTGTGTTTGTCTGTTTTTTCTCTTGACAGCCTGGGGTAGAGTTGAATGCAACAAAACTCCTTGCCCTGTTCCAAACTGTCATAAATCACAACAAATAAAAGTCAAACAGACATGTGCTGCATGAATGCAGACGTAGTAGTTACGTGTTTGTTTGTGTCCAATCATCATCATTATCTAGTAGCGTGTCACTAGCAAAACTTGGCCACACTAACAGTCCTTGAATTTCTCATAATTTCAAATATACAAATAAGTAAAGAGAAAAAAGAGAATGTACATGTAACTTCACTCTAAAGGGGTTTTACAGCCGAAGAATTGACTTCATTGCACGGGGTTTTATCCATTGGCTCAGTCCTCTCCCAGAAATAGCCTCCACCTATCAGAGTATAGCACAAGCACGAACTCCGTAGTTCCGCAATAACCCTAGAGGTCTCTGTAAATAAATGCACTCTGAACAGAAGACTGCGGTCCGGATTCAAACCCACTACCGTCGACTCACAAGGCAAAGGGCTTAACCACTCAAAAAAGAGATATGTTTAAATATAACTATCAGGGATATGATATATATATATATATATATATATATATATAATATATATATATATATATATAGTATCTTATATATATATATAATACCCTTTTCGTATTACAGGCTGTCAATTGCTAAGTGTTTTGCTGTGACAACTTTTGAGTTTTCGCTTGTATCTCTTGCCTATCAACTCATCCTAAAGTCTCTTTTTATGTGATATATTTAATTATTATATATAAATAATGACGATGATTTGTTTTGTTTCCGTATTCAGCAGCAACATCCCAGATACATCGTATGAGGAACCACAGCAGGATCAAACTGTCATTGGGGTATTGCACTGCCTATTTACTAGTCTTCAACAATCGCCGTACTTTTATGTCGTGTCATGTTACTGTTTGTATGTTTAGCCATGCCAGACCTCCTAGTCATATTTATGTCTGCATGTTTAGCCATGCCAGACTTTCTAATCATATTTATGTCTGTATGTTTAGCCATGCCAGACCTCCTAGTCATATTTATGTCTGCATGTTTAGCCATGCCA
>JADZMA010002730.1:0-11195 GCA_020796225.1 Arion vulgaris
TTCAGAATTTAAATATGCATAAATTTATCCTTCTCATCTCCCCCTCTTTTGAAAGACATCCAGCAATGATTTTTTCAAAATTTGTTTTATGCACATATGGTCAATCTGTTTCCCTGGTCACTCCATCTGGTGAGTGCCAAGAAAATTATAAAATTTCCCTTAGGGAAAAGATGGTACCCCCAATTCTAAGTTTGACAGCATAAAAACTCCGCCAGTTTTTCCCCATTCTCATTCATTGTTTTATTCCTTTTTTTCCCTGTGCTCTTTTTCCCCCCCCTACTTTTCATTTCCCAACCTTGACATAAATTTATACTAACGGTCATCAGAGCGGATTAGACCAGCCGGGGCCCGTGGAAATTTGCGCGGGGCCCCTGTTTTTATGATAATAAATAATAAAACAAAAATTTTACAAACAAACTTGTCTCGTTTTAAAGTAGCAAATTTAAGATAATACTGACAAATCTTTCTCTAAAAATTACATTCAATGTTCTTAAGGTGAGTTATTTAGACGATTTTTCCCCATCATGTTTCTTAACTCACTTTTTATACGCTTTAATGTTAAAAAAAGAACGTTCCCGATCAGTTAGTAATTTAAAAAATAAATTCTTAACTATTTCTACATTTGGAAACACGACTCTAAAATTTTTCCATTATAAGTTTATAAAATTGCTTTAAGGCCTCATTTTTTTTGCTTGCCATACATTAGTTTAAAAGTTCAGAGAACTGCCAAGTTCGTCGCCTACTTTTTTCCCAAATCCTCTTGGTAAGAGCTGACAATTTTTGGAGTTCTTTTCAAGATCTCTTCTGCTGTAAGAGATTTTAACTCCGAAATTTCCAAATACATCAGTCACTCAATGGTACCCTTCCATGCGTTTAGCTAAGGCAAGTACATTATAAATTAGAAAAAAACACCTGACTTTCAAATTTTTTTTTGGGTTTTTGATTTTTCCTTCATCAGCGTAGTAGAGCCCTTCGTCTTTTAGTTTTCCTTGCTCGTGGGGTTTTGTTGCTGATATTCTTGACAGTGAGTCAGGATTTGGCTTTGGCCTCAATATCTGAAAATGTGGGCCCGCATTGTTAACTCCCGTGTAACATTAAAAAAAGAGCATACCCCGTGTTAAGGTCTTGATCAGGTGCTTAATAAACCTGCCCAAGCGTTCTGAATTCCTTTCCCAAAAAATCTAACTTTCCCGCCAACACCATCCCCAAAACAGCCCTTTTTGATTACCCCTCTACCATCTTTATTTGAGTTCCTCCAAAACTTGTTTGAAAATGAAAAAACCCACAAAAATCTTTTGCCCCGCATCAGCTCAGGAAGACCACCTGGGTCACAGTCTCTTCAAAGTCGGATTTTTAAACCTGTATCTTCCAGTGCTTTTGTAAAAATGCCCCATCGATAGTAAAGCGGAAAGAATGTATAGAACTTTCAAAAAAATCGAAAAAAATGGATGCTTCTATAAAACATTCTACACACTTCAACCAAATTCAGTGAATGTCAAAGGGGGGAAATGTATTCTGCATTTATTTATCCCCAAAATGCTGCTTTCCCTTTTTTTCCCCTCATGTTGCTGGCATTGTCATATTTGCCCGGCAGTTTTTGATATAAATTTTTTCCCTTTTAAAAAAATCAAGTAAACTTTGGGCGGTTGTTCAGCATATGATTCCATACCCAGAATTTCCCAAAACCTTTCCCTGGCCCAGATGGTAAAAATGGCACTTTTAGAGTGAGTTGGCCCATTTTGAAAATGTCTGGAGTAGAGCCCAGTGATACAAATAGCTTCTTTTCTTAATTTCAAAATAATATGATCCAGTAAGCTTGATGCAATTAGATGGATAAATTCCTCATTTGTTTTATAATATGATTATTCCCTTTCCTTTATTTGAAAAGTATTTATATGCTGAGCCAGAAAAATGTAAAATTTTGGGCTTTTTAACAAACCTAAATTTTCCCAATTTTTGGTGAACCAAAAATTTTATCTACCCAAATAAAGACCTCGTTCTGCTAAAATTGGATTACTGAAGTAATTCGCTCCAAAGTTCCAATATTTTTGTTCTTAAATTTTGGGCCAAGTTGAGAATCACCGACATCTTTTTTTTTCAAACTAAGGAAAATTATCCTTGTCTTGGGGGTGCTTTCTTCTTCTTTTAAAAAAAATTATTTCGTTTTCCAATCGTCTTTTTTTCGTAACCGTGACGAACGTCTGAATCATAATTTTCCAAAAAAACAGAAAAGTTGCCCTTTTGGTTTCTAAAAACCCAAACCTTTTCCCGGTTTTGTTTGTTGGTTTATTTGTATATGTAAAAAACGTTTTTCGAAAAATTCTTGGTTGTTTTTTTTTATCATGTTTTTTTGGAAAGAAAAGAAATCACTGTTCATATGTTACTTCCTTCTTCCCAATCAATAATCTCATTGAAGTTGATTAATTCCCAAACTTGGGTACATTTTATTTTCTTGTGCTTTTGGCTTGTAGAAGATGTTGCTACATTAAATTGCTTTTTCTCCTCTTTTTGGCAAAAATGATATGGCTTTGGAAGGACTTTTTTCGATTTATTTGTTTTGGGGAAAATTTTGGCTTCGTAAAGGGTTGCTGATCTTATTGGTAATGATGTTTTTTCTATCACTATCTTCATCTACTATGTGAGACGCGACCTATATTTTCTCTTCGATTTCTTTGAATTCAGCACCATTCCCCGACATTAAAAATTCAGACAGCTTGCGTTTTTTTGATACAAGAACTTGGTTATTTTTTTCCCTTTTCATCTTGTCTTTCCCTTTGCCTTCCAAAACGTAATTCGCCCCCTATTTTGGCCTCTGCTCGATATCTATCTCAATCTGGGAAGAAAAAATGAATTTACAAAAAAAATGTAATTTTTTACTTTCTACTAATATAACATATAAATGTGAACGTTTGGACAGCGTTTTATGAATAAAATTTACTCTGATGATATATTTTTCATGGTTTTAATTTAACCATTAACATGACTATAACTCTGTTTTAAAAACATTTAATTCATTGAAAACAAAAATGAAAATTTTTTTAAAAAATTTTTCTCACTGAAACATAAAATTACTTTTAAAAATAAAATAATAAAAAAATAACAAGATGGGAGGTTTTAAAATTTCAAAGTTGAGAAAAATAAAAATTACTTTTGTGTCCGTTTTGTGTGCTTCTCTTAAAATTATGCAGCTCTGTGTTGGGGTTTCTTGTTCAGCCCTTAATGTTAATTTTCTGTTTAATCATTTGGCCCCCCTCGCATTATTTTCGGGGACTGTCGGGTGAAAAACATTTCCCCAAAAAAACGTGAATGACAAAAATTTATTTAGGGTCCCCAGATCTGCTCATGTCTTAGAACAATTTTTCTACCCCCACTTATTTTTTTTAAAACTAAGTTTCGCCCCAAAACACGAACGAATAGAGACTTGAACTGGGTTTGTAAATTTTTAATTGTTTTTTTGTTAAAAGCTTTAAGTTTTCGTTTATTAGAAGCGTGTACACAAGCCCCCTATACAAAAAGAAAAAAAACTTTACGTTGTTAATGATATTGACCGCCCAAGCCCCGAAATTGAGTAAACATGACCTTGGCCTCCTCAAAAAAAAAAAAAAATGAAAGGAAATTATTACCCCCCAAATTTGGGTTTCCCTTTTTATGATTTTGGACAACTTGCTCCAGGGCGCGCCCCCCCCAAAGCCGGGGCCCTGCATTCTACTTCTGCTATACAATCCGCTCTCAGGTCTTTTTTGGTCTTTTAATTTGATCTTTTTTTGCTTAAATTTCTTTCTTATCATCGTCACCTCATTTGTTGTCATCCTGCTTTTGTATATTGTCCGGGTCTAACAGGCTCTAATTATCCGACTCTACATGGTTCCCATTCTAACTCTCTTTCCTAAAATGTCATCATTATACCCACCCCTTTAAAAATCTTACCATCTTCTCTTCTGAATATATAAAAGTTAATCCACTAACTACTCTTCTATCTGTTCCGGGCCCATCCCCCCTCATCCCCCATATGCCAGCTCTTCTCTTCATTTCTTCTGAAATTTTGGGGCTGATTTTGTAGCCGTATGTTCCCCCATTAAAATCCAATTTTAGTGTGTTTTGGCCAAGTAATGTCGAGTCGGGTTTTGCTGACTATCAGGCGCTTTCATCAGAATCATTGTCCTAGGGCACACATCACCTTGGTCGTTTCCGTAGGGCTCCTTTACAAATTTCTGTACTTTTCAATTTCTTGTGATGGGTGTGGCCTCTCAAGTCCTCCCCCTTTTTACCCGGGGTTGGAACCCGGTTTAGATAAAAACAAATTGGCGAAAAAAAAAATTAAACAACTAAAAACAGTATGGAACGGAACTATGAAAAAAAAAGATCAAATCAAAGAACATGCATATTCCCAGTGGCACGTAGGGTGTGAACATGGACATTTAATAAACAGTGGAAAAACATATTGTTTTAATTAATTTACAGAATATCCCCTATACTTGGACAAAATGGAACAAAAACATCCACCCAAAAAAACTCAAAATCAAAGAAAACGGGCATCTACAAAAAAGAAAGAAAATTGATATTTTAGACATAAAAAATCATAAAGGGGCTGGAAAGACCATAATAAAAGGAGGATATTGGCAAAGAAGAAGGAAAAGGAAAAATGGATTAAGGATGTCTGATGGTTTGAACATGGGTTGCAGAGGCGGACATCTGGTCTAGGGAAAAAGTTCCGGAGGACTTTGGGGTGGTAAAGTTCTGCTCCGGGACAACTATTTGATGTATGATGGCACGTAAGGGCTCCCCGGGTTGATGTGCATGTTCAAAAAAATTTCAAAAACCCATGTAAATTAATTAAAAGTCAAACAAAACAATCCCTAAGAAAATTTGGGCCCACCCCCAAAGCAGTAAAACCCTTTGAAAGCATCGTCCAACCACCTCTTGATGCCTCCATGGCTGAATAAAGTTTTCCCAAAAATCCAAAAAATGAACCCCAAGCTGCATTTGAACACCTGTCTGATACAAAAAATAAATTTAATTACTTGTTTTTTGTTCATTTTTGTTGTTTCACTGAGCCCCGGCGGCCTTTTGAGATTTTATTTGGATTTTCCTCGGATATTCCATCGATCCATCGTTTCTTGGTCTTTTTCTAGGTCAGTTGCCGTTTTTAATCTAGTACTTTTTTGTGGAGACTTCTTGTGGAAACCCTTGATGAGTGTCGAACCACATGACTTGTTGTTTCTTTATATTTTAGTCCCCGGGGCCCTATACAAACCAAACTCTTAGCCTTTCTGATGGCAGCCGAAAACCCAAAGCACCTCATTTTAATGGTATTTCTTACAGACTCACTGTCAGCTTAAAATCCTGGGGGCTAAATCTTAAAATTAAGTAAAAAACCTAAACAGAACTTGCTCAGTTTTGGGCAAAAATTTCCCTTGCAGTGCATTCAATCTCATGTGGCATTCAGGAAATAATGCCCTGGCTAAGGGGGGTAGTGCTAAAGTAAATTCCCAAACCCCTGTTTTTTCAAAGTAAAAACACCCCTTACAGAAAAAAACCCTGGGCTGGAAACAAACACTGGATATGATTATAAAAACCCCATCAAAATCTAGGCAGAACAGACCAGGTCTTATATTTCGACTCGAAAAGGACACCAGACTCAACAAACACTTAAATAGACTAGGAAAAAGTCACACAGCTCTCTGCCAGTGTCAGCGGCAGTAATATTCTTATATAGGAAGACTAAGGGCATTAAAAACTCCAACAGGAAGTCTCGATGTGATTTGAAATGTGGCTATTGTAGAAATTTTATTTTATTATTTTTTGAAATTTTTTGCAAGTCTTAATATTTTTTTTGAGTTTTAATTTAAAAAGGTTTAATTTACATCTTCTTGAATACGGGGTGTTTGGTTTTTCCCTTTTCTGATGGACTAGGAGCATGATTAGCTAAAACGAAAATCAGGGATCACTAGAAAAAAATTTACACCTTAAAAAATAAGATTTTTTTTGGGGAAACTTAGATTGGTATTTTTTTTCATTACGTCATAAGACCTGGTTAAACTAACTCTCTTAAAAAATATCAGATACTGAAATAAGTTGCATTTAGTAATATATTTCTTCTTGAGGTGACAATTTGTATCGTTGCTTTGTCGTTCGTCAGGTTTGGTGCCCCCCAGCTGGCGTAGGAGATCATGTTCCACAAATCTATTCTCTAATTTTTGTATCATCTCAGATATTGATGTCTTTCGTGGCGGAAGTCAGGCTATTAAATTTTTTCTCTCAGTCTTCCTCTGTCTCGTCTCCTTTCAATTTTATCTTTTTTCAATGTTTTCTTAACCTCCTTTCTCATCACATCTCGAAAATGATACTGCCTCTTTGTAAATTAAGATCCCTTTTTGGGGCTTGCCTCATTCAGTACCACCCATTAGTATTTTAGGCACAAGGTTTCATTATTTTCTGTAAAAAAATTCTCAAGGGCCCCAGATATTTTCTATTTGGGGTTTTATTGTCAATGTTCGCATCCTTATTATTGGCTCTATTTGCATTTTAACTCTCATTCGTCTCAAAAAAACTGCTGTTTCATATTCTTCTCATTTTCTAGAACTTGCTTTGAACTTCCCTTTTTCTCTTGATTTCTGATCTGTATCTCCATCTGTGTTACCAGGACTCCTAGGTATTTTTGCTGTCTGGTCTTGCTTCGTCCCATTTTCTTTGGTGGTGAATTTGCTACATTATTATACAGTAAAGCAAAACAATATCTTGGGGAGGGGGGGTAAAAAGAGCAAATGACATATAAACAAGGTCTGGAACATTCCCAAAAAATGCCAGTTTCCGTCAACGTCAATCAAATCTCATCTTTGATCTCTAAAAGCTGGTCAGATGTGGGGGGGAAGAGAGGTAAATGGAAAGCTGCAAAAAAGTAAGTTACTGCTTCCTGACACATCAGTGGAACCCTCGCCTTGTATACATCTTTACTATGCCAATGGTGATACCTGCTGTAACGGGGAAAAAAATTGAACAAATTATTAAAAAAAATTTTTCACAATACTGAAAATCAATTTTGTTGGTTTATGTGCATGTTCTCTCATCACAGTCCACAAAACTCCTTCAACTCTATCCATACAATTGCCCCCTTTATGGTTTTAAAATTTGTACAATCAAAAAAACTCTTTTTAAATTTCCATATTTTCCAAATAGTCAATTGCTTTTAGTAATATCTGTATTCTTGGGGGAAAATTATTTAGGTATTTGAATGCAAATGTTACAGAAATCAGAATATCAAAAAGAAAAGGAACAAATGCTTTGTTCTGCAACAACATATTAAAGATTTTTTAAAAATATAAAAAAAGGGAAAATTTTAAAATTTTAAACATCAAACGAAGGCATAAAAGATTATTTTTGGGAAAGGGAAAGGTGCCTGGAAAAAAAGAAAGCAGCGTGGGGGGAAGATGCCATTGGCGATCTGAGAATGACTGCTCACGCCGGGGCATCTTCCCGAACAGTTTTTTGGACTGTGAATGGGAGCCATGTTCCCGGGAAAAGACAACTCTTTGATGATGATGCTTGCCTGTAAATTAGCACTCGGTCTGCGTAACAAGTATATTATTATTTTCAAATCCTGTTGTTTTTTCATCATAAGACGGGAAGGGACAATGCCACGAGATGGACAGTAATCTGTACCAGACCTACCATTTTTATTCTTTGCGGCCCCCCAACGAAATTTTGCCAAATAAAAGGGTTTTCCCTCCCAATATTCAGGACGGGTCTCTATCAGGCTTCATCACAGCGACGATTATGTTGACTCTTGTTTCGTTACACTAGTCCGCTTCCCGGACACTACGAGGGGTGGAAGCAAAGTCTCTCTCTATTGTCATCGGTCTGGCATCTTGCAACTCCTTTTCTGCTTTGTGTTTTCCAAAGCTGGATAAATGTTCAATGAGAACTACTGAATTCGAAGGGGTCTTGGATATCATAACTCACTGCTCATGTCTGGAGTCCATCAGTTCTTTATGATCATCATTGCTCAACATCTACCAATAAAAGTGAATATTTAATCATCAAAAAAAGTTGAACTTACAGATGAAATCATGTTCACGATAGCGACATTATAACACTGCCTAATAAAACCTCTTTTTAAAATTTCCCGGGTTCAAAACCCGCTTGGTCAAAAATAAACAAAAATTTTACAGAAATCCCCTCTTTTTCTTGAGGATCTTAAAAATAGATTTGTCAAAATAAACAAAATTCACGTACAGGTAATTATTTTTATTAGGATCTTTTAAAACTAGATTTCAAAAATAAACAAAATTCACTAAATTTTGCCTGTATCTTTTTTGGGATCAAATTACTAGTATCTCTGAAGCGGGGGAGGCTCATTTGAATTCTGAAAGGGCACTTATGAGAAACAATCTTTACACCAAAATCAGTCAGATGTTTTTTTTGGCCCTTTACGCTTGCATTCATAATTAAGCAAAATAAGAACTCAAAAAAAACACACACAAACAAACATCTATAAATTGATTAAGTTAAACATACATTTAAAGACGCACAAAGACATTTAAACCCATCGGGGGGCAAGGGTTTAGGGGGCCCTGTGCCAGGGTTAGCGAAGGGCGCCTAACCAAAACCCCTTCCCCCACTTCCAAGTGGTGCCTGGGAAAAAGACTTTGGGTTTGGTATGGCTAAGGGAGGGGATCGAGGGGGAACCTGGTAGTGGTAAATGCAAAAAGAAAAAAAAATGCAGGTCCATGGGAAATAAATGCACAAATCCTGGCGGGTCCCCAAAAATTCCCGAAATTCCGAACAAAAACAGCAGTGAAACGTTTTACACAAGCGCCCTCCTCCGGAAAGGGGGAAGAATCAAATCTAATCTCAGGCACAGACTCAATACACAAGCTCACGTTAAATCAAGGGCCCGTCATTTCTGGTTTTTCTGAAAGGGGGGAATAGTAAACATGAAAAGGGTGGAGGTGCATCCCGTGTCGAAAAATGTGCCCATCGTCCCCAAAATCCCGATGAGAGGGCAAACATTGCCAGCTCGGGGGGAAAAATAAATAAGTCAGATGCGTAACGAAAAAAATTCCCCCGTGTCGGGCGGGAAAGTGTGACTCCCATCAGTATCCTGGGGCGAACATGTACTGGACATGGTTTCCCAGCCAAAAAAAAAAGTTGCGTTTTGATAAAAAATCCCTCCTGGGAAATGCGATGTGAAAAACACAAATCTGGGTGTCAGACTGGATCAGATCAGATCTGGAAAATCGTTAGGGTGGCTGCGGTAATATGAGGAAATAGGCGATAGAGCAAAGACTGGTATATACATATTCATAAAAGGGAAAAAATTTAATTATAAAAATGAAAAAAAAAACACTCAAGTTTGGGGCAAGACCTTTTGAAAGAAAAAAACAGTAAAAACAAAACACCCCAAAAATGATTCATCAAAAAATACTGGGATACTACCTGGTGCATCTCGTGAAAGAAGAATGGACAAAAAAGGAAAACTATTTGGTTCCCAAATTTGGGTGGCCAATCGGAAAAGGGGCAGTGGCGGTTCGTAAAATATTGTTTTTAAGGGGGGAACAAAAAACCCCCCGTGGGAAAAGGAAAAAAGAAAGGGGGTGGAAGAAACGTCAGATTAAACGTTAATGACCGACAAACCTGCTTTTAAAACCCCCATACACATGGCCTATTCGGCCAAAAGGATTATACCTCCGATAAAAGGCGGTTAGCTCCAATGTTCCCGGGACCTGTAAGTGTACAGATATACCGGAAAGTGAGAAGTAAATATGCAAAAAAAATGGGATAGCATGACACGAAGGGTCCCAGTGACTAAACTGGAATGTCTCGACCACCGTTCCGGGAAAATCGGCCCTACTTTGGGTATGATCCTGTGTGTCCCGGAAAGGCCGGCGAATCAATGTCGTGTGGCTGGAACAGAGGGGGAAAGTGTCAAAAATGACACCCTAGAGTGTGACCAATTTGACGATGAATAGGGGTGATAGTGTCATGTGATACTGCGTAGAAAGGAATAAGAACGGGGGGGGCTGGAGTGGACAGACAGAAAAGGGAAAAGGTAGTGGTCAATGGGTTTGTGGAGGGTAGATGAAATAAGAGAAAATTTAAAAAAGAAGAAAAAAAGGGCCGTGGGGATGACACTCGCTTGAAGTCGTACTTTATACCTTTGGGTGACACTACACCCCCGGTCAATCAACCGACATTCAAGTAACCTGCTGCGGGCATCGGGGGACGACACAAGACCTGATGAGACATCTGTCCTGCCGTGGTGACGGGGGGCCCTTGAAAAGGACAGCTACCGGGGGGGGTGCCCGTTGAATTCCCAGGTGCTGACGAAGCGGGCCCAGGCCAAGCCTGTCTCACCCCATTTCCATCCCCAGCGCTTGCAGAGAATGCATAAATAAGGTTGGGAGACACAAGTAAGCTTTGTCGGATAGTAAAGGAAATGTTAGGGAAGGAGATGTAGTGGCATTTAGTTTTTCTGCTTTTTTTGTTCTTGATAAAGGTCTTAACAAACGTTGGTGTTCTTTTTTTATATCTTATAATTAATTTTTTTTCTCCTGGGAAAAACTCAGGTTCTGTTGCGATAATAATTTACATCCCCCGGAAGAACTGGGGGGGTGATGTATAACAAAAAGCCAGCCTTAGGAAAACCGGGCAATACTATTGCAGTCACAACTAACATCCCCGGAAGAACTGGGGTGGGTGTGGGGGCCTAAAAACCACAGTTGCTTTGCTAGCGCCGATTAAACGACCCCCTACATTATTTTTGCTTGGCCCCGTCCGGTTCTTCCGCGTTTTCAAAACCACTAAAAGCCGTCTAGAAAAAAGGGTTTAGAACTTTTTTACTCCGGATCAAACTCAAAAATTAACGGGAAAATAAGGGCGACAATGTAAAAAACTGACAGGCTGTTCGGGTCCCAAAAATTGGTGAAACCGATCTTTAAAAGTTTTTGGTAAGACACCGTCCGATGACAAGCTCAAACCCCGAAATGTTCCCCCGAACTACATCACAGTCGAAAGGGCATAACTAACTCACTGTCGCGTAGATCACGCCCAAATATCGGAAAACTTATCAAAAAATCGGGCCGACATAGTCGACAGAAAGGATCTCCCTAGGGGAAAATTCACCCCAGTAAATCAGAAGCTGGCTGAAACCGGACGGGCGAGTCTAATCACCATGGGTGCACAATCGTCCCGACGTA
>JADZMA010002731.1:0-11192 GCA_020796225.1 Arion vulgaris
GGTATGAAAAAGGTCCCAAACATCTAACCTCCCATCCATCAGGGAAATCTAAAAGTATAAAAAAAAGATTGTTGGGAAAAGAGAAAATGTTTTAATGGGCAACCAAACGGCGTTCGGGAAACGCAATGAAAGACAAGCGATTCCGGGAAAACCCTCAGTTAAGCTTTTCTAGTCCCCCAAAAGGGGAAAAAATTAGCCATGGTATATAAAAACAACATTACAAAAAAAGTGCACAATCTTTCCAGAAGAGAAACTTAGGGAAGAGCATGATGAATTGAAGACCAGAGAAACAACCCAAACTCGGAAGTACTGATTCACACTTAAATGACTGTATGTAAAGATTATCAAAAATTACAGTACTCACTGGGTGAGTGTGTTGTTACTAAAAAAGGGTATATGTCCCAGACCTGGTGTACCGTTTCTGGCGTAATGCGTAAAAATTTTAATCAATTAACACATTATCTTATCTTATCTTATCTTAACAATTTGCCGGGGCCCGGTGGGAGAGTTATTTTCCCTATCTTGTGCCGGTTGTTCCGCGTTGTCAGCCCATGCTTTAGGGACTCTGAATGTTTTTACCCATCTTGTTTTTGGGCCCTGCCTCGTGCTCTCGCCCTGAGTGTGATTCCCCCCAATTACCCTCCCATCGGGGTTTGGGAGGGTTTGTGTGCCTTTGGGATCCTTCAGGCTTGTGGCGAGTCTAACCCGGGGTTTTAAAGCCAACAGACTGAAGGTGGGGGCCAAAAAAGGCGGGGGCAGGATGGGGCCTCATGGTGAAGTGCAAAACCCAGGGAGGGTAAATGCCTGGCTGAACCCACCCCCCAGCTATGGGACAAATAGCTTTTCCTCTCTCTTTGGGAGGACATCCTTTTCTTGTCTTTTTTCTCCCCCTTTTCCCCCAAGCAAAGGGTTAAACTACAGTTCCGGGGCCCCCCTGCAAAAAGCCTGGGTTGGTGACCCCCGGCACAGAACTGAAGTCATCTAGGTAGGACGACTCCAGAAAAACCCCGGAAAAAAATCTCGTCAGCGGGGGCGCAACTGTCTAGAAAACACCTAAAAAAAAGATGTCCTCAAAAACAAATGTTCAGCCATTATTCGGGGGGAACACAATCAAAAACCCAAAAAGGGCCCAGGGAAATATTTTTAATTGGTCCAATCCCCATGGGAAAAAACCAGGTGGTGGTGGGACCGGCCCCCTCCCTAAGGGGGTCCCCCCAGCTACTGGCCCTGTTGATTCTTGAAAAGCCAGGGGGGGAGGGGGTAATACGGGAAACGGGAAACCCCCCCTAAAATTAAATGGAACAAAAGGGGGAACCAAAAAAACAGATGAGGCGCTCGAGCAGAAAGATTGACATCTGCTGTATCAAGGACCCTAATGGGGAAATAGATTCAGCTTAGGGTTTAAACCTTCCGTCGGGAAAAGAAATGCATAAGGGGGGAGAGAACACATTTAAAAATTTCCTCCCCGCAGTTAACCACAGGTCAAATCAGATGAGCACGAATTCATGCTGTTTAATTTATCAAAAACTGATGAATATAAATATATACTACCACCCTCCATTCAAACTGAGTGGGTTCAAAGTTAAAGATGAAACCTTATAGAGGAGACTTAAAGCCACTCACCAAGCGGGGGGATTGACAGCGATCCCGGGGTAAAACCCTTTGGAATGGCTGATCACCAACAGTCTCCATTCTCAACCACCCAGATGATCCTCAAAATTTTACGGGTGGCGAAAACAACCCCCCCAGATCTCCACAGATGACATTCACAGGATCCAAAAGGGCAAGTCTGCGACCAGTTGGAGGTAGTGACCATAGACCAGTAAAACTCCTCAAAATAACATTAACAAGGGGGAACTTACAAACCTGCCCCTGTTGGAATTACAAAAGGCAGACGGGAAAGCTATTCCGAACTAGCAGACAAGTACTGAAAAGGGAAATTAATAATGGGAAAAGGGGAAAGAGATGCCGTTTTCCCAATAAAATTTTGATCCCAAAAAAAGGCTATACCCAGGGGGAGGAAAAAAAACTACAAGCCATATTGGACCCCGAGATGGAAGTTCTCCATAGCTCGTTTTGCAGTCCCAAAATCGAGGGAACTCCACCCAAAAAAATGTAATGCAACACTAGAGAAAGGGGCCCCTTTTGTTAGAAAAAAACCAGCAGTGAAAATCCGGAAAGAAAAACACCCTCTTAACGGGAAAAAAGATCTCAAAAGTTGTGGGGCAAAAAAGCTCTGAAAACCCCTTTGGGGAAAACGTTCCCCAAAAGGAACAACTTCCAAAAAGCGAGCAGCCACCTGATGGCCCAGTGTTACAAGCAAGAAAGCTCATGCTCAAAAAGTCAGGAGCAAGGGAAAGAAGTCAGAAGTGAATAAATGCTCATTAAAAAACACAAGTGAACCCCGATAGGTAGACATCACACTGACTGAGCTGCAGAAAACACTGAAAAAGCTCAATGTAAAAAGGGCCCGGGGCCAGATGGAGTATCAAAAGACATGCTCAAACAAATGGCCCAAAAGGAGTCTTTCTCCAGATTTTTAACAATAGTTGGGGACAGGGAGAGTCCCCGACATCTGGAAAAAAGCCACAATCCCCCCAATTTTCAAAATGGAAAGACAAAAAGGATCCAGGGGGCTACAGACCTATAAGTTTGCTAAGTTACTCCAAAAATGCTGGAAAATGATAACCCCTGCTCCAGTGGTTTAGAATCAACCATAAACTGGATCCAGCCCAATGGCTGGGGAGCGAAACGATGACCAAGGGGATACCTGAGGACAAGAAAACTTCCCAAAAAAGAAAACCCTCACGTGTTCTTGACATGTCTAAGGCCCACAAAGTCTGGAAAAATGGTTTGCTCTCAAGCCTTTCGAGGAATACGGGTAGAATGACTTTGGGGAAAAAAACTTTTTTCCCATAGACAAGCATCTGTAAAATTGGATGAGGCACAGTCCCAATTAAATTTAAAACAGAGTCCCACAGGGGCGACTGTCCCCCTTGCTTTTCCTGGTATTATTTAAAGATCTGCCACAAACCTGCCCCGACATTATCACACTCTCCATGCTGATGATCTAGCGGGTACCCCCGGTTTTTGGGTCCCGCCCTCCCCAAAAACCCCAAGCCTGCAGCCATAATGTGGGGGAAATGGGGAAAAAAAAAACCGAAAAACAAAAACTTTTTCTCATTTCAACAAAAGGGAAAAAACTTCAGACTGAAATTTCGATGTTGTTCCCCTTCCCCTTTTCCAACCCTTTTGGGAGTTAAATGAAGTGTTGAATGGGAAAATCACATAAGGAAAAAAAGAAAGGGTTTTAGGGAAAAAAAAGTGTACGGAAGCTGGCTGGGAAAACCTGGGGGCTGATTTAATCCCGAGTCAGGTGTCACTGGTGATTAGCCACCCCGGAAACCCTCATCGACATGGATATCAGCAGCCCATTCAAACAAATCGATACTGGAAAAAAACAAAAAAGGTGTCTCACATTTTAACCCTGAAAACTACACCAATTGTAGAAATGGAAAAGGCAGCCAACATCCAGCCCGTGGAAGACAGAAGAAGGGAAAATGATTCTACAGTGGGATCAAAAAAATGCCTCACCTCCCTGCATGAAAAAATGGGGGTGAACAAAGCAGACTAAACGCACAAGTCTAAAACCCCCAAAAAAATAGGAAAGTCATATTTGGCACTAAATCTAATTCCTACCTGAAAATTGCTTTTGATCACTGGGAACCAGACTCAGTAGCACTAAACTTTCAACCTCCCTCCCCAAAATTTTTAACAAAAATTACCTAATCTTGAAAAAAATTACAAAAGAACATCCCATTAATGTTTTCCCGAAGACAGCTGGATAAAATTTAAAAGATGGATCGGCAAGACAATATGAATGGGGGACATTTCATTAGGGATCAGATGCTACCCCTGTGTCTCTAGCGGGTCCTACGGGAAAAATATGTTCCCAAATCAAAAACAGAACTCTTAGCCCTTCTAATGGCAGCACAGCACATGAATAAGCCAAGACCGGGCAAAATGGTATTTTTTAAAACTCACGTCAGCTATAAAACCCTGGAGGCAAATCCCCTACGCCGTACAAAAAATACAAGAGAACTTGCTCAGCTTTCAGAAAAAGGGAGAAATTCACTTGCAGTGGGTTCCATTCACCCTTCAGGGAAGGAGTGCTGATGTCTTTGCAAGGGGCAGGGAAAGGCAAATTTACCAACCCTTTTCTTTCAAGACAAAACCCCATAAAAAAATCCAGTAGACTGGGAAAAAAAACTGGATATGATTATGGAAAAAAACTTCAAAGACCTAAGAGAACAGACCGGTTATATTTCAAACCCCGGGCCTGCAGACTCACAAACCTTTACAGACTAGGAATAAGTCAAACGCTCTCTGCCAGTGTCAGCAAGAACAGACACCCAAACATATCCTGCAAAACTGTCCCTTTTTGTGTGAGCTGGGAAACAACATGTGGCCCCACCCAGTGACCTAAACTAAGCTTTGGGGAAACTGACAGACCTAAGCTGTCTGCCCAGTTTTTGGTCCACAGTAAATTAAGCGCCTTTACCAGAATGCTGAAGAAGAAAGTGTCGATTATTATGGCACTGATGGTAGTAAATGTGGTTCCATTCCTTAAATGGCGAACCATTTGAATCTTTTCCGGGAACTGATGCATGGTATAGACCAACGATGTTTCTGTTTTACTCGTTTCTCACTCTATCCCCCTTTAACGTTGACGCTTTTTAACTCTCATTTCCCTGTTGTAATCTTTCTTTCTTGTGTCTTAATAGGGGCCATGTTTGGCACTGATAGCAGAGGTTGGAATAAATATGCAGTTTATCAGTTGTCGTTTGACTGCCCTGTTAATGCTTGGATGTTTTAATAGTGGTGACAGTTGGTATGTCACTGCATTTGCCTTCTGGCATCTAGTCTCGATTTCTCTGTCCATCTTTCCATCTGCTGTGAATATACTCCGAGATATTTGAATTCTGGAGTCTGTTGTATTTTGACATTATTAACGTGTATATTTAGTTGACCTGTTGACCTGCTTATTGTCATGACTTCTGTTTTGGGGGTTTTAATTTCATGTCATATTTTTCGCATGTGGTTTTGCAGGGCATTTATGTGTTGTTGAAGTTTGTGTTCGTTGTTGTAAATTATACTCTGATCATCTGCAAAGAGTAGTTCGTTTATTAAATTGTAGTTGTTATCGAGGTGGTTATCTGTCTTGGTTGACATCACATTGAATTGTTTAATTGTTAACATTCATACATACAAAAGAGAACTGTGTACTATCCCTTCACAAGTGTTAAGCGACCACTGCAGATTAATATTGACGTCCTACTGTGATAAAAATACTTGTCTTTAACAATATTAACTCATCACTTACTCTGGCAAAGATAATATAACAATTTGCTCACAGATTTGAAAGTCAAACACAGCGGCAGCGCTGTTTTTTTATTATGATATATCACATGTGCTTATAGATTACTTCTTTCTGCAATGAGATACAAAAGCTATTGAAAATAATCCCAAACACAAAATATGTGCATATTTAATTGTACGTTATTCTTCATTGTTCATTTAAGGATCATCTGTCTTCATTGGACATGCCCAAAAAAGCTCCGATCTCCAATTGAGCATGCATTTCAGTGTGTTTAGACTAACAACTCTCGTTCTGTGTTGGTTTATGTACCCCCTAGTGTTTCTCGAAAGAGTTTCTCCCGTCTGTCGCACCAAAAGGTATGGTTATCATGCCTAGCTTGTGCAGCCGGGCCGAATACCGTTATCTTCTTCGTTGAAATCCTCAAAGCGGTAGTCTCAAACATTGATAATGTTGCTTTGTAAATAGGCCCATTCTGATCGCAGCATTGATGCTAAAGTATCCCCGATCCAGCATTGTATGCTAAAGTATCTCGATCGCGCATTGTATGTTAAAGTATCTCGATCGCAGCATTGTATGCTAAAGTATCTCGATCGCAGCATTGTATGCTAAAGTATCTCGATCGCAGCATTGTATGCTAAAGTATCTCGATCGCAGCATTGTATGCTAAAGTCTTTCAATGCCCGTCACCTATTTCGTTATTCCTCTTGTCTCTAATTATGTTTTGCCTGACATCGTCAGAATCAGAAGATATTTATAGAACTGGCTCTTGTGTATGTTTCGTACACTGGGACCTTTCACTGTCTCTGTTTTTTCTGGTCCACTTTTGATGAGTGAACTTTTTTCTTACATCCACTGAACTGAAATCCCTATAATCCTGGACAAAAACCATAAGTGACAGTATTCCCAGCAGATGTCGAAAGAAATGGTGCATGCTGATAGTTTCCGTTGCTTGTGGGTAAACGCACTCTTTATTTTGCTCCTTTGACGTGATCTGTCGATGGACAGACAGCAAGAACACCACAAAACACATTATACTGCGAGAATTAGGAGTTAAGTTTGGACATACCAGGCAGCGTCGTCTTCGTGGTAGAGAGAGAAGGTATACTAATCAACTTCTATGGGTACGGTGAGCAAATGTTCGTTAGGGTGGCGTTGCAGCCGAGGACAGAGCACGAATGGGAATGCCCAATGTGCCATGACGTCGATCGCATTACAAACATTATTTTGAGACTGGACTAAAACAAACGAAAATACACATAGTTAGGGAAAAAAGAATAACAGAAAATAGCATATATAATTCCAGATACCCAAAATCTTCACAAAAGTTTAAACCCGTTTCGAAAGGCCCCGGTGAGATGGGCCGGTCACGTTGCGCGGATGCATGATAAACATATCTGGACAGAAAACGGTGCTAGACAGAAAAAAATTTTTAAACATTTTTAATTAAGTTTTCCAAAATGCTTCGATATAGACATCATGTGGAACTCCGAAACTCAAATGTCGGTAACCTGAGGGCTTCGTTGGGAAATGACTGGGCCAGAGAAATAAGCTGTGTGAAAAAAACAAAAAATAAAAGCCCACGTACAGTAAACCTTGAGCATTATTAGCGATATAAGGGAAAAGTAGTAAAAATTTTAGCAGAAAAATAAAACATAGTTTACAAAATACAAAAACTTGTGAGCGGAAGGAGAACCCCATTTCAAGCAGTGCACCAGCTCTGTTTCATACCATGGTCGTATACCCCCCATTTATAAAGGATTGTGTTCCGTTTTATGATAAATTACCCCCCCCCCCAAAACCAGAGAGGTACAACAACACACGTTTGAAGCTGTTGTTATCATGATAACATCGATGATATCATCGCTTGCAATTAACGACTATTATTTTGACGGCAGTTTGCGCGTAAAAACAAGGGAAAAAATCATAAAGAATGATTCATGGATCGAAATGACATTCTTAACGCATTGAGAGAGTCTTTTCGAACGGGGGGTGTGGGGGTTTGGAATCCCACTCGCTGACCAGATTGAAAAATGGGTGTCCATATTGGTACCGAAGAGAACGACATCCTAAATATGCATCTCTCTCTTTTTTTGCCTGTTACGCCCTTGGCTTTTAGGGCACAACAAACGTACCCATTCTTCCCTTTCTGGTTTCCCTTGTATTGTGTTCCAGCTATGATTCATTTCCTTCAGTTCTTGCTCTATCGTTCCCCTCCAGGTCGTCTTGGGTCTTCCACGTTTTCGCCTCCCCTTTGGATCCATCTCATAGTTTTCGTGTCGGCCAGTCTCCATGCGCATCCATGCCCAATCCATCCCCGCGTCGTCTTCGGATGATATCCCATATTCTCTTGTTGGCATCGTAAAGCAATTTTTGATTCGAGATAGTAGTCGGCCAGTACACGCGTAAGATTTTCGCAGACAAGTTGTATAAAAGGCGGAAGTCTGGACTATCCTGTTCTGTCATTCTCCAGCTTTCCCGACCCTACAGCAATGTTGACCCCAAAGCTTTATAGATCTATCTTGGTTCTGTTGTATTGGGCAGATTTCAGGCGGTCTAAAGGGGTCGAATGCACTTCGTCCCTTACTCAGTCTTTTTTTAATGTAGACCCAGCGCCTCCTTCATTCAAACCTTCCAAGGTATGTGAAAGCGGTTGTATCTCGGAGGGTTTTACCTTCTAGTTTGACTGGTCTGGGGTTCTATGTTCAAGTCATTATTTCGTTTTCTTCTGATTTATTTTCAGCCCAACCAT
This sequence comes from Arion vulgaris, assembly GCA_020796225.1. Taxonomy (NCBI): domain Eukaryota; kingdom Metazoa; phylum Mollusca; class Gastropoda; order Stylommatophora; family Arionidae; genus Arion; species Arion vulgaris. Next base: position 8,130 of record JADZMA010002731.1, read on the forward strand.
CTCACTATATTGGTTAAGGCGGAGGTCTTTTCCTGGATATATCTATGTGTAGAGAAAGTGCAATGTCTTCCAAAATCAGGTCTTCCAGAGTGGATGTGAGCGTCCATCTAATACCTCTTGCCTTATCTTCCTTGTTATCCCCCAATCTATGACAGGGGAATAATGGGGCTGCCCTCACACCCTTTGTCGCACGCCTGTTTTACTTCAAACTTTAGTTCTGAAGTTTCAACACTGCATGCAAATTGCTGAGCAGCTTTTTTATATTTAAAAAACACGGGGGATTCCATACCATTTTAAAGATCCCATAGACTTTCGGGGTTTTGGCTATCAAAAGCTTTTTCAAAATCTACAAAGTTGATATAGATTTTGCTTTCCCATTCTTGCACTGTCTATAAATTTTAAGAGCAAAATTTGGCCAAACCAGTCCGCCCTCTGCAAACCTCTTGTTCCTTTCTCAGTTTCTTACCCACACATCGAATACGTTGTACGAGATTTTGCAAGATTTTACTTGGGAAAAAAACAGGTTATTCCACAATTAACAATCGGAAAGGGGGCCCCTTTTGGGGATTTTGAAGACCCTCTTTTCCCACACCCATTTTATTTGGGTTTCCAAAAGGGTAAAAACCCGGGGCTTCTGGGTCTATTTTGAATAGTTCTGCGTTTGATCATTCCTGGTGCCTTGTTATTCTTAAGTTTTAAATTTCTGTAATGATCTCATCCCCGGGTGGGGGGTTTCAATGCCAATTTCTAATTCCCCTGTTGGTTCTGGTATGTCTGCTACTACTGTTGGCGGTGGTCTATTTAGCAATTCTTTAAAATGCCCTGTCCATCGTATTTCTTGTTCCTTTTCCGTTGTCAATAGTATTCCATTTTATCCTTTTAAGATTTGACTCCTGTAATGTTTCCCCTTTTTAGCTTTGTAATTTTGTACACTGTTCCGATCACCTTTTTGCTGCTTCTTCGCCGCACGCCAGGTCTTTAACACATTTTTTGTCACCCCCGCCCGTTTGATTTCTTACTTTCGCTTTTGTCGTTCTTGGTATCTTGCTTTCAGTCTTTCGGACTTTCTTTAACAATTTCTTTTTTTAAAATTCTTCGGGTGTCTATTTTTTATGTTGTTGGGTTTTCATTCTTTTTTTCTTTTGGGTATAGAATGTTTCACTGTTTCTATATAAAGATGCTATGTTGTCCCAATTTTTATCTATTTGTCAGTTTCATCCGTAGTTTCATTACTTTTTAGGGGTTGGGAAACTGTTCTTTATCGATTAAATATCCCCTTTCTTGTGTCTTTTTGTCTATCCCATCGAACCCTTTTTAAGTTTTTTTGTTGTCCTGTTTTTTTTAGTTTAATTTGTCATAAACTGTGACTAGGTGGTGGTCCTACCAACCTGCACCTCCGCACAACATCAGCAACGAGGGCCCCAGGGCCATTTACATTATTGGGTCTTGGTTTTTTTCCCCAAGGGGGAAACCAAAATTTTTGGGATATCAAATGTTTAAAAGGGCCCCCCCATAACGGGTTTTTCATGCGCAGAAGACAAACGTTCCCCTTTTTGTTCATCATACCACATCCATATTTTCCCATAGTTCTATAACTATGCGTGTTGTCTTTTCCGACCTTTTCATTTAGATCTCCCCAAAAAATGATAACATCAGGGGTGGTGACTTTCTAATTCTGTTGGGTTTTGTGAAAACTTTCTTTGATCTTCGCTATCATTAGTTGGCGCATAGCATTGTAGTATTTGATGTTTTTATCTTCCCCCTTTTGTCTGATCTTAATCAAACGGCTGCTGATAGGTTTCCCTTCTTAGACCCCCGCCTTTTCTTAGGATTACTCTCCCTTCATGGGTAGGTCATCGTTTGTCCCGAAAAAGGACGTTTCACCCGTTGCAGTTCTTCTTCCATTTCCTGTCCATTCCTCGCCCTAGGATATGTAGATTATATCTTTCATTTCTGCTTTATTTGTGACAGTTTTCCGGGTTTTTCCCTTGTTTTTACTTCCGCATCCAAATTTTTTTGGTCTTGGTTTTGGCATTCAGGGCTTCCCTCCTCTAAAAAGCTTCCTTTCGGCTTTCACCCTTCCAGTCATTTAGTCAATGACTTTTAGCCCTTCATGCCCGTAGATAGGTTGTTTTTTGTTGTTGTTTCCGTAACTTTAAATTTTTTTTTTTAAAGGATGGGATCTTAGTCCCAAGCCCAACCCCCAACCTGGAGGCCCAGGAGACCATGCTTCGTCTGTCCCCTCTTCAGTGCCCTTTTCCCGGCGGGACCCTTCCGGGCATAAGTTCCCGCCGCCCTACTCACTGTTCTTTGGGAGCACGCAAGCCCCCCCACCACAAAGGTTTTGGCCCATGGGAGGCAAAATTTCTGGGATTATTAATCAACGCCAATCGTTTTGGGGCCCCTGGTTTGCTGAGGCGGAGTTTGGGAGCACCTTGGACTTCCCCGGGAGTACATGATAAAACCATAAACAAACATAAAAATTGCGAACAAAACTTTCAACGGGCAGGTGACACGGATAGTTTAAAAAAGGGGGGTGTTAGAAGTGTACTTTCCCCAATACATGTTCCTAGGTTTGATCTAAAATTTAAACTGCAGAACTTTTGATTGTTAAATGTAGATTTGCTAAAATCTCTCTCTCTCTCTCTTCTCTCTTTTTCCCCCAGGGGCCTCGGGTAAAAAAATGTGATGTTGTTCAATACTTTTCTCTCTTTTCTTCTAGCCTGTGGTGCTTGGGGTAGAAAAATGCACACCATTATTTTCATTAGGCCGTCCTCTGTTTGGGTTTCAGCAGTTCATTTTTTTCGTTCTTGTTCTGCTGTTCTCTTCCATGTGGTTTTGGTTTTCCCCCTTTTTCCTTATCCTCTGGTGTCCAACCAGGCCATTCATGCAGATTTAGTCCCACGTATCACACGTCCGGTCCATCGCCGCCCTTTTGGATGATGGTGCTTTTACTATTGACATTGTACAAGCAGTTCTTGTTGAAGACGGAGAGATTTTTCCCAAGACAAATTTAATGGAAGGGGAGAGTTTGGAATTATCTTGCTCTATCCTCCAAATTCT
>JADZMA010002732.1:0-11182 GCA_020796225.1 Arion vulgaris
ACGGGGGGGGGCCCTGGGGCCCTTGCCGCCTGCCCGAAAGGGAGTTTATTTGATGGGGGTGGAAATTACCCCGGGAACGGTGTGAGCGCGTCGCGCGTCCCCCAAACGCCACTTCCTGCGGGGGGAGACGATGACCCCCGTAAAACCCCGGATCGGGGTATGACGTCCCCGGTGCCGGGCCAATACCCCGGGACGCCCAGCGGGGCCCCCCCGGGCCCCAGCGCGTCTGGGTCAGCATCGGGGTGACGCCTGGGACGCCATCGGCCCGGCCAGATCATGGCGTCATCCATTTTGGTCAAGCCCAAAACCCGACAGGTTTTCAGGGGCAATGGGGAAGATACCCCTTTCCCCAAGGGGCGGGCCCGCTGATCCCCGGGGGGCAGCGACGGGCCAAATACACGGCGTCCAGGAGCCGACCGACGCCGCGCCCCGCCGGGCCCGGGCCAGTTGCCCGCAACCGTAATTGCCCACGCCGCCCTTGCCGCGGGCCCACCCCCAAAACCCCGGCGGAATGGGCCGACGACCCGCGCCCCCGGGCCCCTTGGGGCCCGCCCTTTGATCGACGGCGGCCTTGGACGGGCGGTGGGGGGGGGCCCCGCTGGCTTGCCCGGGCCCCGGCCTGGTTTCCGGTCAGGATGACGACACCCGCGCCATCCCCGGAATGGTTTCAACGCCCCTCGCCGATCCAAACCCGGCGCATAGGCGGCGGCCTGACTGCGGTCGACCCCCAACGCAAAACCCGGCCCCGGTCGTCGGCCACCACCAGTCCCAAACCCAGACCAGGGGCGACCCCCCCTCCCCAAAAACCGACAATGACATGTCGAGGCGGCGATGACGGGGGAACTTTCGACCAAGGCGGTCCCCCAAAAACATGCGGGCGCTTGCAGGCGATAAGCCGGGCGTTCTATCGCCGCGACACGACCTGCGAGCTCCATTTGTCCCAACCGCCAATTTTGTCACCCCGACGCCGGGGAAACCCCCTCCGGAAGTCGCGGCGCTGAAGATGGCGCGCAAACCCCCCGATCATCAACGCCCACAGTCAGCAATGTACGCCGATCTGCGCATCTGACGGCGCGTCCCCCGGGCGAAGAAGAGGCGAAGGGATCCAGATGTATGGCGGGGGGATGCGGCAGAGATGGTCGGTGGGGGGTGGAGCAAGGCCATTGAACTTTTGGCTGCCCGGGCGGAGGGCCCCCCGCGATCCGGTTTGGGGGGCGGGCTCTACTTTTCCCCGCCTTGACCAAGGGCCGATATTCCGACGGGCCCAACGAATGGCGCAACGCCGTAGAGGGGGATTTTGTCGGGCGAGGGCACCTTTTGCGACGCCCTGGCGGGGATCCCGCCGCCTCCACCCGAAAAAGGGGACCCCCAGCGACTGGTGCGCGCCATGAGCGTCTACGTCCCAGCGGTCGGGGATCAGGACGGCAGGCGACACGCTCCCCACTCAAATCAGGCGCTTGAACATTGCTGAACCTGACCGTCAGCGGCCTTGAAAAGTGCGATCGTGAGTAGACACGTTGAAAATAATGTGTGATGAGGTTCCACCTGATTGGGTCAGCTTCCTTCAGTCTGCCCGCAATGAAGGCTGTGGGAAGGGGGAACTCGGGCCTGCCATGGGCGAAAGACCAGGGGATGCAGAGCCTTTTAAAAGAGCGACCGAAACTACGCCAAAGGCAACGACTTGGTTTCGAAAAGCGCCTTTGGAATCGTAAAACGAATACATGCGGGCCCTACTGCCACCAAATAGGCTCGCCAATTTGAGTAGTGGATTTTCCCTTCATTCGAAGTAGGATGGCATGGGCCTTTGATTTACACTACAATTAGACAAATCGTCGCAATGAGAGTTCAGCATGATCGATCGCTTTCGCACTTGTACTGCAGCAGGCAAGGTCCGCCTTCTCCCGAAATTTAAAGGCCCGGCGCCCCTTTGTCTGCGCCCCTGGCTCCGTGCGGGAAAAAGTTCGTCCTGGGGATCCCCATATGCCCCATGAACCGGTTTGGGTTAAACCGCGCGAGCGGATTTGGACAGCGCCAACGCGAAAGAATGCGTGGAAAAAAGCAGGGATTTTTGTGAAGGCATGGGTCTCAAAAAATCCCAATCCACGTCCAGCGGTAAGCGGGAAAAGATTTTCCAACACCGTTTGAACGAGGGAAGGGGCCTTTGGGAAAAACGGCCGAACTTACTTATTTAAGCCGTCCGGTTTCGGCCGGACTATAGCGATCGCGCCGAATAAGGATTGACCCGGGGGATTCGGGGGTCCAAACTTTCTCCCGCTATCGGGGGAGGGCATGGGGCCGACTAGCACGAACGGGAAAAGGGTTGCTTTTCGTCCCGGGCCCCCCACGGGCCATTTTTTAACGCGCATAACCGCTGGGGAAAATCGCTCGCCCCTAATGGGTTGGGGTTTCGACCAAGTCCTGGGGTTCAGACCCGGGGGGCCCGTGGGGCTGGCAACAGAACCCCGGACTTTCCAAAATATGATCAGGGGCCTGTCGCCTTCGCAAAGGTTCCCAATGACCCCCTTTCGCGCGGGGCCCCGTCGCCATCATCGCGCCCGGATAGGGGGACGATGACGCCCCCTCCGGTCGATAAATGCAGAGAGCGTCGGGCACGAGGCCCGAGGGGCCGTCAGGTCCCGGAACAGGGCGGCCGAAGGTTTGCCCGGCCCCTTCACTTCTACAATTAAACCCCGCGGCCCTCTTTAACCCTCCCCAAAATGGGAAAATGAGGGGGTTTTGGGCAAATACGGGCCCCGGCCGTCGACGCCGACCGTTTTGGTCAAGCTGCGGTTCGGCGGCCTGCCCCAAAATCTGGTCATGCCCTACTCGGGCCCTCCTTTCTATGATCCCAGCGTGCGTTCCCGCTGCAGTTGGGGGCCGGGAAAACGTCAACCGATCGAGGGAAAAACCACCCCCCCCAAAACACGCCGCCGTCTACGGCCCCGGGGTCTCGCTGGATCATTCCCGAAATACCCCCGCGCCCCGTGGATGGGGCGGGTCGGGTCCGTTCCTTTCGCCTTCATTGCGCTCGACCACCAACCGCGCGACCTGGCTGTCGTCGGGGAAAAATACCCGATCAACCAGCAGGGTTGGGGGTTTTCCCGGTCCATCCCGGCGGATCACCGCGGGTCCTTCGGATTTCCCCGACATGGCGCCCCAGGATGGGCGTGACGCCATTCCTTTCGCATGAACTGTAGACCAGCGGTTTGTATTTTTGGGCCGGGGCGTCAGGCCGTCGATCTCGACGGGGTCGGGCTGGTGCGCGGACCCTTTTTGGCCCCGTCCCCGCCGCGTCTTGCCCTGCATGACGCGGTCCCCGCCGCGCAACCAATCCCCACGCCTGAAAGTCCCGCGATGAGAATGCCCGCATCGAAACCGACCCCTTTCGGCCCATCGGGTCGCCGATGCTATGGGCCCCCGGGAGGGTCGCTGGGAAATTCAAGATCGGGGGGGAGAACCCCCTCCCCGTGGGCGCCCCCGGGGCATCGCGCGCGCTGGGGCCCAAACCCAACCGCGTCTGGGCAAGTGGCCCCCGCTCTGGCCGACGCCATCGCGGCCCCAACGGGATCGAAGGCAAGCTGAACGACCATTTTGCTGGTCGTGTGGAACCGGCCCGGCACCAGTCGAACAGAACCCCAACGGGTGATCCGAACCGCGCCATCGAGATCCTGGGCGGCGAGATGGGTTAAAAACCGGTCCACCCGCACCATAAAGGGGCCAGTCGTCCAAGCCCCTTCCCCCGGCCAGATGTCGCCTGCGCCGAACGGTGGTCAACGACCCGCGTGCGCTGAAGCCCTGCACGCCGCGCTGAAAACCGGACGCCTGGGGGCACATCATCAAAAGGCCGCACGCTACGCAAGACGCCCCCCCGCGACCCTGGGAGAGTTGGGGGTTACGCCCAGCAGGTCGAGAAGGCATCAAGCGATTTAGCAGACCCGCCCGCGCTGATGGAGCTGGCGCAAGGCGGCACCGCCGTCGGCACCGGCCGAACGCCCCCCTTGGTTTTGAGAGAAGGTCGCGGGCCCAGTCGCCCGATCACCGGCCTGCCCTTCCAAGGCCCGAACAAGCGAGGCCCCCGGGGGCGCACGACGCCTGGTCTTCACCCCGGCGCCATCAACACCGTCGCCGCATCCCTGTTCAAGATCGCAAAAGACATCCGCTTCCGGGCTCCGGCCCCGTTCGGGCCCGGGCGAACTGGCCCTGCCAGAAGGCCCGCCGTCGATCATGCCGGGCAAGGTCAACCCGACCCAGTGCGAAGCCCTGACCCAGGTCTGCGTCCAGGGCGGCAACAACGCCCCCCTGACCTTCGCCGGTTCGCAGGGGCATTTTGGCTGAACGTCACAACCCGGGCCTACAACTTCCTCGTCGGTGCGCCTGATCCCGATGCGGCCATCAGCTTCACGACAACGCGTCGTCGGCACGGGCCCGGAGGACAAAGGGGCGCGCGGTGAATAACTCGCTGATCCCGGTGACGGCCTGAACGGCAAGGGGGCCACATCGCCCCAAGTCGCCAAGACCGCGCACAAGAACGGCAACCCTGCGGAAGAGGTGTCGGGGGGTTCGCGACGCGAGTTCGACGAAGCCGTGCGTCCCGAGAAGATGATTTCACCGGCGACCGATAAGATCACGAAGATGGCCGGTTCTCCGCGAGAACCGGCCTTTTTTTTTTCGGGGCTCTATCCCTTTTCGCGGATCGTGCGGGACCGGCCCGGCCAGCGGGCCCGTTCAAGGTGTTTCAGCGCGAACGGAATGCCGATGATCGAGACGAATCGGGCCCCGCGATCATCAGGTGCGACAGGGGGAGTACCGCCCGCAAAAGAACCGACGATGTTCAGCACGACACCCAGGCAACCGGCGACCGGGTGCGCCCTTTCCAGACGACCCCGCGTCCCAAAAGGCCAGAACGAATAGCTGGCGATGCGCCATGCCGCAAAAGGGCCACGGCAGACCGACGATGGTCAGACCCGGGGTCGCGCCGCCCAACAGCCCCAACAGGCCGGCGCCAGCCCCCAAACAAACCACAGCAGTTTCGGACAGACGGACGGGATGTGCCCAACGTCGCGCCATTCACGACAGCAAGAAAAGAAAGGCCGGGGGAAGCGGGGCCCCTTTTCAGTCGGCGATGCGAAGACTGTGCGGTTTTTCCGTCCAGCGCCCTTGGCTTCACCCTTTGGTCAGGTTGAGGTACGTTGTCATCCACGCGGTAAACCCCAGCGGCGGGCGTGGTGCTTGAACCCCACCCAGACCCATCGGCCAGTTCGATCGGGTCGCCGAGCAGATGGTCGACACGGCCGGGCGGGCCCCGCCCGAAACGATTTTGGGTTTTGGATCTAGGGGAAATTAAAACAGGCTTCCCTTTCGGGCAGGTTTCCGGGCTTGAAACGCGATGGCGCGTAGCGAGTTTAAAACGCGGCGTTTTTAGGTCGGGGGTTGTTTCTGTGATGAAAAAGCCCTGGGGATTCTTCAAGGGGCGCGAAACGGGGTTGGAACATGAATCCAGGGATCGGTGTCCTGCTGGGCCTTGTCATGCTTGGCCCTGTCTGCATGGGGACCCCGCCGGCCCGGCGGGGGCTCAGAAACCCCCCGGGACGCGATCGGGGGGGATTCGCATCCCGCTTTACGCGCCCGCCCCTTTTGGGCCCCCCCAGAGATCGGCGGGCGCCTGCGCAGCGTCATCGCCCCAAAGCTGGCCCGCCGGGGGGCGCCAACGGGGCCTTGGCGCGGCGTTCTGTGGCTGGAGGATCATGGCGACCGCCCCTTTTCCCCACGTCGTCCCCGGCCGCAGGGCCCTGGCGCCCGTTCGCCTATCTCGGCCCGGATTGGGATGACGAACTCCAGCAGGCCTCACCCGGGCGCCGCCGACAATATTCTGAGCTGGCGCAGTTTCCCGCCTTCCTGAACCCCATCTGTTCTCGTCCAAGGTTCTGCGCGATCTGGTCGATCAGAACGTCCGCCCAGGATGGCCGCTGTCGCCCGTGAAAACGCTCGGGGGCGCAAGCTGGTCGCCCCCGGGCCTGGACAGCGAAGAACCTATCTGGGACATGGGGGTGCTGGCGGCCAGGGGTACGACAACCCGCAATACGAGGTGCTGGCGCCCCCGCCAGCACCCGGGCTTCCCGCCGGTGATCGCGGGCTGCGTCAAACAATGAAGTCGCGTGAAATGCAGCGGGGCGGTAAAACCCCCCCTTCCTGGCATCCCGAAGACCTGATGCAGGCCCCCGGCCCCGAAATCGGGGCCCCGGCGGCCCCCTCGTCATCGTCACGGACAGGCCGCTGCGGCGTAACCCCGGGGCCGCATCTCGGGCCCCCGGCCCGCACCTATGACAGCATGAGCAAGGCCTCGCTGCGCATCCATCGGGCCGTCACCCCCCCTTCGCCCAGCGAAACGGTTGGACTTTCCCTGTCCGCCACCCCCGGGGAAACGTCTCGGCCTCCAGTCCGTTCACAGGAGATTTGCGGCGATGCGATCTGGGCCCCCAGCGCGGTCGAACCGCTGACGCCGACCCCCTGGATCAGCTCAGTCGGACGACCCCTTTATCACGGGCAAGATCCCGGGCGCGGAGGTCCCCCGGCTCTGGCCCTGGGCCGGGAAACCGATCCCGCAAAAACGGCCCACCGCCCAGCCCAAGGAATATCCAGGGCGGGTCGTGAACTTGAACGAGCTGCAAAAACCGAGCAAAAGCCGAAGACCCCCTCGCGCCTCGACCAACCGCGGGGGCCCCGGTCGCCCAAGGCCGAAAACAGGCGGCGGCAAAAGGGAAAATGAACGCGCATCCCGGCTGCTCGACGGGAAAAAGCTGGGCGACGAGGCTCAGGCCTTGGGGGCGCGGTCAGCAGGACCTGCCGACCAGCACCACCCCAGACCGGGCAAAGGGGACCACCCAAGCGGGCCCCCGAAAATACGGACACCAATGGGATGGGGGGCGAGCCCTTTCTGGGGCGTGCCTCGCTGACGTGCGATGCTGAAAAAGCAGGCCCGAACGCGATCCCCGACCCAAACAGCGACAGATAGAGCAGCAAAAGGCCAATAGGCGGGCGCGTTCGATCCACCAGGTGACCCCCGGAAGGGCCCCAAAGATGGCCGCATTGTCCCAAGGCCATGGGGCCGTGGCGGTCGCCCGGCGCCCCCCCTCTGGCCCTTCCAGGCGAACCAGTTCCCGCGCCGCCAACCCCGCCGTGATGGCGAAGATCCCCCCAGCCCGGGGCCCACCCCCCCCCCCCGACAACTGACCGAAGGACGGACGCCGACCCCACGACGCCCAGCGCCGCCCCGCACCAGGCGGCAGACGAGGTTTTTGGCGGCCCAGAACCCGAAAGGGACCAGGTTAAACGCCAGCGCGGCGAAGATGACGGCGACAACCGCCGAGGGACCTGCCCCTCCGCTGCATGACGAAGGGCGAGCTGATCGAAGACGAACGCCCTGCCCTATGGGCCAGATGCTGGCTGGGGGCGTCAGGGGCAAGGGCCGACGGGTCACGGGCAAAAAACCGAACAGGACGGCAGCCGGGAAAAAGCCACGACCGAAAGATGGCTCCACCGACCCCAGCTGCATGTGATCGCAAAAACCCGGTCGGCCCCAGATCAGGGGGAGACGTGAAGCGACGGCGATGGCGGAAGTGGGCAACCCCTGCATGGGTGCGCCGCGTCGCAAAATCGGGCGGGGAGGTCCCAGATTTCATCCGATGATAAGCCTCCCAAATGTCCAGAGCCGAGAGTGGTTTCCCGATTTCAGGAGCGATCCGTCGAGGGCCCTCCGACCCGACCCCCGTCGTATTCAAAGCCATCACCGTTCGTTTTCTGACCGCAAAAAGCCCATAAGGGGGGCCCGCCCCGGCCTCCCGACAGGGGGCCCTGCAAAACCCCCGACTTGGTAGCCCGCAGGCCCCCTCGGGAATCAAAACCTTCGCGGAGACCAAGACTGGGTGGCAATTCCCCGGGCGCGGTCACCCGATTGATGCTGAGGGGCAGGCCCAACGCCCCGGTTTGAGAGGCTCACCCCCACCGAGCAAATCGCAAAAGGGCCCCCCCGGAGCCGCCAACAGTGGCAATATGGCCCCGGTAACAAGAAGGGCGGCCAGGGCCGGGGGCGCCCTTTACGGTCATTTCCCACCCGAAAAGATGTGGGAGAGGCATTTGGGGGACAAAAGGGAAGATAAAAGGGAACCGAAATCCGTTATGAAACGTCAGATGAACCAGGGCCCCCCCGATGGGTTGTGGGCACTGAAATCGCGCTGGCTAAGGCGAGACGCACCGGCGACGAAGAGAATGGTTAGCCATCCCCGCCCTTTAGCAGCAGTCCGACGTGATGTCCGCAACGGGTAAAGGGCGGCAAGGCTTTTGTGCTCAGCGACATCAGGATCTCCACCAAGCGGCAAGGGGGTGTAAAACAAAAAAACGAACCCGGTGGCGCCCAGATCAGGCGGATCGTGACAGCGAGGCGAAATGACCTGTTCAAACGCGGGCTCCCCAAGGGGAAATCCTTTTCTGGGTTTTTTGAAAGCGTGCTCCCCCCCAAAACTTCGGGGGGCATACACCAAAAAAGGTTCTCCGCGCTTGCCCGACATCCTGTGCCGCCTTGCGTTGGCCGCCTGCGCAACGCCTGCGCCCCTGGCCCCCCCCGATGTCACCACGGGAACCACGGTGGGACGTCACCGCCTTCTATCGCGAGCGCATCATGCTCCCGCCGGACGTGCTGAACGCCCGGGCAGGATGCGTCGGCGACGCCCTGCGCGGTTCTGGCCGGAAAAGAGCCCATTCCCGGGCGGCCCGCCCTATCGCCGCCCCCGGCCTTCCCAGCGGAGATTGACCCGGTCACACCTAGCGGGTGCGCCCCGACATCCGCGATCCGTCGGCCCGGTTTTTGGCCCGACACCCCCGCCCATCCTGACCAACGGCCAGACGTCTGCAGGGTGGAAGTCCACCGTTGAGGGGGTTTGGGAGCAAACGCTCGGTCGTTCTCCGGACATCGACCTCGGTCGCGCTGGAACCTGTTTGGGGGTTCTACCGCATCGCTCAGCGGGGTCAAAGGCGCAGTTGCTGGCCGATGTCGACGCAACCCGGGGACGACGCCCGCTGGCCTCGGCCTGTCGTCTTCTGGCGCTGGTTTGGGTGGCGGAACACGGCAAGCCGCTGCGTCCGCAACCCAAAGGGAACCTCGGGACAACCCCCGCCTGATCCCCACCCGTCGTCGGCGGATTGCTCGCCATCGGTCGGGTCGGCGGCGGCCCCCCGTTTGGTCAGGGCGTGGTCCGCGGGGGCGGGCGACCGATCCGTCACCGTGCGCGGTCTGGCGGAAAAAGGACGGGGGCCGACTTGGGGGCTGCCGATCCGCTTTTTTCCCCTCCGGCGATGTCCTTCCGAGGTTGACCCGCATCGACGGCGATCTGGCCACTGTGCGGCAGTTCCGAAGGCCCACCCCTCCCCATGCGTCTGTCATCTGGGGCGTCTGGAGGTCACCGACCCCCGTCACGCGAATAGCCAGCCAGCCCGGCGGCCACGCTTATCCCCCCAGCCCGCATCGCCCGCCCCAATGACGTGGACCGCGTCCAGACCACGCCCCGCAGTAAACCTGGTCCGTCGGGGCGTGGTGCCCCGGGATTTCCAGGGTCCGTCCACATCTTCCCCAAAGCTCAACGAGGGCGACCGGCCATGATCGCTGAGGCCACCGCCGCCCCCCCCGCACGGGCGCGGAACAGTTCGCCGAGGATCCCCCCCGGGGTCCATAAAGTCCGCCGGGACAGGATCGTTCGAGTTTCCTCCCCACGCGGGGGATCAGGCGATGGTCCTCGGCGCGAACAAGAAGATCAGGTCGTCACGACCATCAGCTACCGCCTGCGCTGACAGACGTCGCCGGGGCCGTCGAGGGGCGTTCCCCCCGGGGCAGACGCGAAAAGGGGCCCGTTTTTGCCCCTTTTCGCTTTTTTCCCCGATCAGATCTGAGGCCTGGTTCCGTCCAGCCACAAGACCCATTCGTGAGTTTTCCCCGCCCCGTCGACCCGGCGCGCCCAGCCCCCGCATGGGGCCCGCGACTATCTGAAGGGGCCCTAAACCCCGAAAACGTCTGGCGGCGAGAGACGGGCCCGGTGCGGGTTCTGGCGGGCGCCGGCCCCAAGACCGGGGTGTCTGACCCCCGGCTCCCCATATCCGGCGACGGAGGGGCCCAACCGTGGGAGTTTTTGGTCGTCCCCCACCAAAAAGGCCGCCCGCGAGATGCGCGAGCGGATCACCCATTGATGGGACCATCGGCCGGGGGCCGCGCTGGTGGGGACCTTCCCCCCATCGCCGCCCAGATTTGCGTCGCCACGCCGAACTGGTCGGCAAAACCAGCTTCCCCTCCGGGCATCGACGATCAGGGAAAGGGTGCTGGCAGCCTGGAAGCCGCCAACATCACACCAAACGCTGGGGCCGTCGCCAGCGGCCCGATCGATCACTGGAAGAACCGCGGCTGGGCGCCGGACGCCGCCGCCGGGCGGACTTTGCCAATGGCAACCAGGGGCCGTACGCCCCCAAAAAGGGCGGCTGCGATCAGAACGGCCCCATTTGGGGACTTCTGTTCCCCAAAATCCCCATTGCGAACAGGGGCCTCAAGAATACGCCCCCCCCGCTATATTCTGGTGGACGAAAATCAACCCACGCGCCGGACTGGTGCGGCTGCGACCCCCTCCCCGGCAATGTCGCTGCGTCGGCGATGAGACCGTCAAAAGGCTGGCGCGGCGCCGGGGGGACAAATCCTGCGCTTCGAACGCGACTTCCCCGGGGCCCGGGTCGTGCGGAGCGGAACCGTTCAACCAGCCATTCCCGGGCGCCAAACCGGTCTGATCGCAGGAACCGCGATCGTCTGGGCAAACCCTGGGCCGAGGACGACAGCGGGAAAGGCTGTGCGCGGGGTCTGGGGTGGCGGGCCGAGGCCCGACTGATCGCCGACGAAACAAACCGCGCGCCGCCCCCGCGGGGCCGGGGCCTGAAATACAAGGACATGGCCATCCTGGTCCGCGCCTGTTCCGATGGGTTTAAGAACGGCTGGTCATGCGGGCCCTCCAACGGTCACCGGGGTTTCTTCGGCGCGCCGGAAAACCGCGACGCCCAGTATCTGCGCCTGATCCCGTCCGGAAAGACGACCGGCCTTCGAACGGATCGTCAATGGCCCCAAACGCGGTTCGGCGACACCCCGTAAAAATTTCAG
>JADZMA010002733.1:0-11179 GCA_020796225.1 Arion vulgaris
AAAATTTTTTTCTCTCAAAGAACGGGAAACAATAGAAAACTAAAAAAAAAAGGCACCAGGACCAGATGGGGTACAAATGAAATGATAATGAATCTAGGAACAGGTGGCAGACAACACCTCCTGAACCTGATAAACCAATTTTGGGATGCAGGGAGTATACCCAAAGGAATGAAAGGAGACGGAAATAATCCCTATAGTAAATAATCCCTATAGTAAATAATCCCTATAGTAAATAATCCTTATAGTAAATAATCCTTATAGAAATAATCTTATAGTAAATAACCCCTATAGTAAATAATCCTTATATAAATAATCCCTATAGTAAATAATCCCTATAGTAAATAATCCCTATAGTAAATAATACTTATAGTAAATAATCCCTATAGTAAATAATACTTATAGTAAATAATCCCTATAGTAAATAACCTTTATAGTAAATAATCCATAGCAAATAACCCTTTATAGTAAATAATCCCTATAGTAAATAACCCTTATAGTAAATAGTCCTATAGTAAATAATCACTATAGTAAATAATCCCATAGTAAATAATCCCTATAGTAAATAATCCTATAGTAAATAACCTATAGTAAATAATCCCTATAGTAAATAATACTTATAGTAAATAATCCCTATAGTAAATAATACTTATAGTAAATAATCCCTATAGTAAATAATCCTTAAAGTAAATAATCCCTATAGTAAATAATCCCTATAGTAAATAATCCTTATAGTAAATAATCCTTATAGTAAATAATCCTTATAGTAAATAATCCTTATAGTAAATAATCGCTATAGTAAATTTTCCCTTATATTAAATAATCTTATAGTAAATAATCCTTATAGTAAATAATCCTTATAGTAAATAATCCATATAGTAAATAATCCTATGGAAATAATCCTATAGTAAAAAACCCCTATATAAAAATCCTATAGTAAATAATCCCTATATTAAATAATCATTAGTAAATAATCCTATATAAATAATCCTATAGTAAATAATCCCTATAGTAAATAATCCCTATAGTAATAGCCCCTATAGAAAAAAAAAAAGCAAGTCTAAGGAAAACAAAGCAAGCAGTCTCATAAGCCTCCTCAGCTGCCTCGAGAGTCAAGTCGCATGGAATGCAACATGGCCAGGGGTTAGCAAAGGGCGGCGCTATCAAGACCCTGCTCCCAACCTCAAGTGGTGACCCTGGAAACAGACTGTGCTTCCGGTTTGGCTAAGGGAGCAGGGATCGGGGAGACCTACAGGTAGTAGTATGTGCAAGCACGGAAAGCAATGCAGGGGCCGAAAACCCCTGAACAGGCGCATCTCCTGGCCGATGTCCGCTAAAAATGCCCAAGTTCAAAGTACGAATCAGCAGCGTACGGGGCGTACGCGAACAAAACGGTGGTGGTAGTGCAAACACGGAAAAGCAATGGCCGGAAATCCCTGAACATCGCACACATTTCCTGGCCGAAGATCGCTAAAATATGCCCAAGTTCGAAAAAAGTACAAACAGCAGAGTACGAGCGTCCGAACAAAACACCCAACTCCGAATTTAAGGGACGAGAGGTGCACCCCAAAAACCCCGAGACATGAAGTGAAACTCGGCCATGCACGTGTCAAACTGAGGTCGGAGCAAACCGAGGCAAGGTACAGGGAAACGGCAGATGTGTAATATGTTGGTCGTATCAGCTTTCCAGCAGACGGGAAAAGCTGCATGCGAAGGGATGAGAGGTGCATCCTGAACGGAGCAAACCGGAGACATGAGCGCAAGTTGGGCAGCGTGCCGTGGCACTCCCGATGCACGGTGAATGTGGTACATCAGGTGACGGTGGCACAAGGGAAGATTGCGATAAAACTCCGTATATTAGGCCAAACGCGGATTAAGATACTGGGAAAGTTCCGAGCTAAATCCCAAAGTTACGTTCTATCCCTTTACGAAACCGCTCTCCTGGAGACAGCCGGACAGGTGAATTGTTCACGCAATTAACATCCCGGAAATATCAGGGCGGGTGATGACCGGCGAGTGCAATATCTAAAGTTGCGCTGATAGCGCCAAATTTAAAACGACCCATACATTACGATGTGCGGGGCCCCTAGCCCAGGGTCTCCCGGATCAAAGGATACGACAAAGCAAATGCAAATTGCCTAGTGCTGACCCGAGCGTCCATAAAGAGTCCCAGAACTCTGTTCTCTTCGTTGGGAACCACTGCTGCCTTGTAGTTTTGGTTGGGGACAATCAAAGGCTAGTGGAGTAAACCGCACACAAAACTGGACGGTAGGCAAACCAAGCAGTCCATTAGCAAAACTGGTATAGCTTGGCAGATGACGCGCATGAGCCCGGGAGGGCAGGTCGTCTTCGGGTCACTGCCCCGAAAGAAAATAGCAGCCTACTGCCTTGTGGGTTTTGGCTGGGGGTAGCAAAAGGTTGACGGAGAGCGAACCCAGTAAACGCTGGTTGAAATCGGACACACGGCCGAAAGATAAGCACCTGAGCTCCAAATGGGACTGAAAGTTGTGACGTAGCTACATATGCTAAAACTGCATGGATCAAATTTTATCATGAATATGTTTAGTATAGAATCTCGATATGGTCACCCGGAAAGATCCGTCGGGCAGGACGAGTGCCGGGCCCCATGCCTCGAAAGGGCCCGTTTTTTGCTACCGACGGTCCCCGCCCCCCAACTCGGCAAAGCAGCAAACGAGGCCCAGGGAAAAAAACTACTGGTTTGATAGGGCCCAAGTACTGGTCTGAGAAGATTAAACATTGTGCAATAGAATGCCGAAGGTCTCCAGAGATCGTAGGCGTCCACATTACATGTGATGAAATGCAGATTCTTTTGTATAACTTATACTGCCCAAGTGACATCTCGCTGTCACTCGATGTAATGATTATCAGTGATACAACATGCATGGTGGTCAGTGATTTTAACAGCCACTCAGAAAGATGGGGCTACCTAAAAACAAAACAGCATGGGCGTAGAAGTGAAAGACTGGGAGATAGAGAACAACTTGTTCCTCATCAATGCCCCAGACGATCCGCCAACTTTCTACTCGAGAAGGTGACATACGACTAGTATCCCCGATTTGGCCTTCGCAACAAGTGATCTCTCCACAAAAACATTACGTACGGTCACAAAGCAACTCGGAGATAGTGACCATAGGCCCGTCAAGCTGCAAGTAGACCTAAAAATTGTACCTGGGGCCCAAAATATAGTTGCCAGGTGGAACCAAAAAAGCCAATTAGAAGCAGTACCGGCACTGACAGATGCCAGTTGAGCACCTCAACATGCATGAAAACAAACCATGCATCCGTGGCAAGGGAACTCTCAGAAGCACAAGATCTCACAGCAGACTAAACAGCAAACACCCACAAGATCCTATCAACAGACTAAACAGCAAACACCCACACGATCCCATCAACAGACTAAACAGCAAACACCCACAAGATCCCATCAACAGACTAAACAGCAAACACCCACAAGATCTCATCAGCAGACTAAACAGCAAACACCCCCACGATCCCCTCAACAGACTAAACAGCAAACACTCACAAGATCTCATCGAGACTAAACAGCAAACACCCACACGATCCCATCAACAGACTAAAAAGCAAACACCCCCAAGATCCCATCAACAGACTAAACAGCAAACACCCACAAGATCCTATCAACAGACTAAACAGCAAACACCCACACGATCCCATCAACAGACTAAACAGCAAACACCCACAAGATCCATCAACAGACTTTAAAAAGCAAACACCCCCAAGATCTCATCACAGACTAAACAGCAAACCCCACGATCCCATCAACAGACTAAACAGCAAACACTCACAAGATCTCATCAGCAGACTAAACAGCAAACACCCACACGATCCCATCAACAGACTAAACAGCAAACACCCACAAGATCCCATCAACAGACTAAACAGCAAACACCCACAAGATCCTATCAACAGACTAAACAGCAAACACCCCCACGATCCCCTCAACAGACTAAACAGCAAAAAACCCACAAGATCCCCTCAACAGACTAAACAGCAAACACCCACAAGATCTCATCAGCAGACTAAACAGCAAACACCCACAAGATCCCATCAACAGACTAAACAGCAAACACCCACAAGATCCCATCAACAGACTAAACAGCAAACACCTATAAGATCCCATGCAGACAAACAGCAAACACCTATAAGATCCCATCAACAGACTAAACAGCAAACACCTATAAGATCCCATCAGCAGACTAAACAGCAAACAGCCACAAGATCCCATCAACAGACTAAACAGCAAACACCATAAGATCCCATCAACAGACTAAACAGCAAACACCTATAAGATCCCATCAGCAGACTAAACAGCAAACAGCCACAAGATCCCATCAACAGACTAAACAGCAAACACCTAGAAAATCCCATCACAGACTAAACAGCAAACAGCACACAAGATCCCATCAACAGACTAAACAGCAAAAACCTATAAGATCCCATCAACAGACTAAACAGCAAACACCCACAAGATCCAATCAACAGACTAAACAGCAAAAACCTATAAGATCCCATCAACAGACTAAACAGCAAACACCTATAAGATCCCATCACAGACTAAACAGCAAACACCTATAAGATCCCATCAACAGACTAAACAGCAAACACCTATAAGATCCCATCAACAGACTAAACAGAAAACAGCCACAAGATCCCATCAACAGACTAAACAGAAAACAGCCACAAGATCCCATCAACAGACTAAACAGAAAACACCCATAAGATCCCATCAACAGACTAAACAGAAAACACCCATAAGATCCCATCAACAGACTAAACAGAAAACAGCACACAACAATCTTTCACATAAGAACAGATCAATGCAGGCTCAACCATCATATGCACAGAATAAATCCTGCTCAGAATGCACAATGTGCATAAGATGAAACACAGACTCCAGAGCACATCTTGCAGTCATGTCCATCATACATACACCAACGAACCTAAACATTACCTCATGAACATACACAGAGCAAGCTATGGGGAACTCTCGAAGAACTCCACTGACATGCAACTTCATGAGAGAACCATCTCATGGTTTAGAAGCATACGAAACCGAACACAAAGAAGAAAAGCCCCTCTGTGGGTTTTTTTTGTTTGGGCACAAAGACATCTCTGTAGTTTTCTGTGGGGGAAAAGATATGTGGTTTCTCTGTGAGAAACAAAGACATCTCTGTGGGTTTTTTGTGGGAATAAAAGATAACTGATTTTCTGTTCGAGCAGTGAAAGCTAGTGCTTTCAAGAAAAAAGACAAGACCAGTAATAATACTGATCACAATATTATTTTACTTTCATGTAGCTCGCCGCTTAGATACAAATCGTTTTGTTAACGAAGCAATATAATAAATAATAATTTCTTTCGTACCGATATACTGATATAGGGCCTTTAAGTAATTTCTTCACACCGCTCTATCCTGGGCAACTCGCTCAATCTACTCCATGGAACTAAAACCGATATTTCTTGCCTCAGCAAAGTTCGTTTTAGTGTCTTCTTAGGTCATCCTCTCTTTCTTGAACCCTTTGCATCCCACTTTAATGCCTGCTTTAATATTTCATTGATCATTTCTTTGGTATGCCCAACATATCTCCATCTTTCTTTTTTATAACAGTTGTCATAGTGGTTGACCAGACATTTCTCTGATTTCATCAATTCTCCTCCCTCCATATTAGCCTACCTTATCGTGGTTGGGGGGTTTTGGGGCCTTTAGGATCCTTCAGGCTATGCGTGGGAGTCTAACTCCTGGCAGGTCTAACCAAGCCAAACAGACTGAAGGTCTGGGAAAAATAGCACTTGTCCTCTCTTTTCTTGAGGAGGACATCCTTTTCTTGTCTTGTCTTCTACTTCTATGCACTTTCCCCCTTGCATAAGGGATTAAACTACAGGTCCAGGAGCACACCCTGAAAAAAAGCCTGGGTTGGTGGCCCGGCAACAGAAGGCTGAAGTCATCTAGAGTAGGACGACTCCAGACAAACCCGGGAAGACAGATCTCGTCAGCAGGGACTGCAACTGTCTAGAGAACAACTCAAAAAAGATGTCCCCCAGAAACGGAATGTGTCACCATTATTGGCGGGGAGGAATCGACACATACGAACAACTCAAATGGCCATGCAATATTTATATAACTGGGCACCACCATGGAAACAGCCAGGTGGTGGTGGGACCGGACCCCTGCCTCAAAGGGGGTCCACCTTAGCTATTTGGCCCTTTGATTCTTGCAAAGCCAGGGAGGACAGGGTATTACTACTGGCAGCAAGGACAAACTTTCACCTCTCACAATTATGCAATGGAATGCAGAAGGGGTAACCAACAAAAACGAGAGCTAGAGGAACGTCTGCGAGCAGAAAAAGATTGACATCTGCTGTATCCAAGGAAACCTTAATCCGGGAAATAGATTCAGCATTAGAGGATTTGAAACCTTCCGTCAGGATAGAGAAAATAGACATAAGGGTGAGTGGAAATATTCAATTCCATCCCGCAGTTGGAACTTCAAGGTCCAATGATGAGCACAGAATTCATAACTGTTCAATCCTATCAACAACACTAAGATGACATATACAATATATCTCACCACCTCCATTCAAACTGAGCTGGAAGCTATAAAAGTTCAAGATGACAACTTGCTTATAGTAGGAGACTTCAACAGCCACTCACCAAGCTGGGCTATGACAGCAATCCTCGAGGTGAAAGCCGAAGAATGGCTGATCACCAACAGTCTCACCATTCTCAACCACCCAGATGATCCTCACACATGTTACTCAGACGGTGGCCACAACAAGCACCCCAGATCTGGCTTTGCTCAGACGACATTCACAGGATAACGAAAGGCAAGTCTGCGACCAGATTAGGTAGTGACCATAGACCAGTGAAACTCTCATAAATAACATTAACAAGGAGGAACTAAAAACTCTGCCCTAGTTGGAATTACAAAAAGGCAGACTGGAAGCTATTCCAGAACAGCAGACAAGTACTGTAAAGAAATTAATCAATCAGGAAAAGGGGAAAGAGATGCACGTTCTTTCCCAATAAAGCCATTTTAGATGCTGCAAAAAGGCTATACCCAGAGGGAGGAAAAAAACTACAAGCCATATTGGACACCAGAGATGGAAGTTCTCCATAGCCGCTTTGCAGTGCCAGAAATACAATGGAACTCACAACGGACCAAAATGTAATGCAACACAATAGAGCAAGGGCCCTTTATGTTAGAGAAAGAAACCAGCAGTGTAGAAAATCCTGGAAAGAAAAGACAGCCTCTTTGAACATGGAAAAAGACACTCAAAAGTTGTGGAGACTTACAAAAGCCGTGAACGATGACAACCCATCTAGAGGGAAAACAGTTCTCCAGCAAGAGAACAACTTTCCAAGGAAAGGAGCAGCCACCTGATGGCCCAGTGTTACAAGCAAGAAAGCTCATGCTCAATAAGTCGGGAGCAAGGGAAAGAAGTCAAAGTGAGATAAATGCCACATTCAAAAAAGCAACAAGTGAACCCTGTATGGAGGTAGACATCACACTGACTGAGCTGCAGAGAGCACTGAAAAGCTCAATCGTAAAAGGCCCCGGGACCAGATGGAGTATCAAACGACATGCTCAAACAAATAGGCCCAATAGCACAGAGTCGTCTCTCCAGATTTTTTAAAAATAGTTGGAGAGGAGAGTCCCAGACATCTGGAAAAAAGCCACAATCCACCCAATTTTCAAAAGTGGAAAAGACAAAAAGGATCCCAGAGCCACAGACCTATAAATTTGCTAAGTTGCACTGCAAAACTGCTGAGAAATGATAACCATTAGACTCCAGTGGTTTTAGAATCCAACCTAAACTGGATCCAGCCCAGACAGGCTACAGGCAGCATAGAAGCACTGATGACCAAGTGGCATACCTCGCACAGGACATAGAAAATGGCTTCCAAGAAAAGAAGAAAACCTCACTGTGTTCTTTGACATGTCTAAGGCCTTCGACAAAGTCTGGAAAGATGGTTTGCTACTCAAGCTCTTACGCAGTGGAATACGGGTAGAATGTACTATTGGATAAAAAACTTTCTTACCCATAGACAAGCATCTGTAAATTGGATGGAGGCACAGTCCAGATTCAAATTAGAGCAGGAGTCCCACAGGGCGTACTGTCCCCATTGCTTTCCTGGATTAAAAATGATCTGCCACAAACTCTGCCCAGACATGTATCACACTTTCTCCATGCTGATGATCTAGCTGTGTGGACCTGAGTTTCTGGGTCCTGCCATCTTTAAACTCCAGGCCAGCCTGAACAGCGTCATAATGTGGGCAAGTAAATGGGGTCTAGAAATAAACCGGAGCAAAACTATAGCAACGCTTTTCTCATTGTCAACAAAGGAAGAACACTTCAGACTGAAATTTAACGATGATATCGTTCCCCGTTCCCATACTCCAACCTTTTGGGAGTTAAGCTTGACAGTCGTCTGACATGGAAACATCACATAATGAAAACAAACAGAAAGGCTATGAGGGGAAAAAAAGGTGATGCGGAGCTGGCTGGGAAATACCTGGTGAGCTGATATTCAATCCTGAGTCAGGTGTAAACTTTCAGGACCGACCCTCGAATATGCATCATCGACATGGATATCAGCAGCCCATTCAAACAAATCGATACTGGAAAAAAAACAAAACAGGTGTCTGCGTACTATTTTTGGGGGCCATAAAAACCACCAATTGTAGAAATGGAAAAGGCAGCCAACATCCAGCCCTTGGAAGACAGAAGAAGGAGAAAAGTGATTCTACAGACTGAAAGGATCAAAAAAATGTCTCACCATCCACTGCATGAAAAAATGGCGGGTAGAACAAAGAACAGACTAAAGCGCACAAGTCTAAACCACAAAGCAAAAGAAATAGGAAAGTCATACTTGGAACTACTAAATCATAATTCCATACCCGAAGAATTGCTTTTTGATCACTGGGAACCAGACTCAGTAGCACTAAACTTCTCAACCTCCATTCCTAAATTATTAAGCAAAGATGCCGAGCCTAATCTAGTGAAAAAGCAATTACAATGGAACATCTCCATTCATGTTTCAGAAGACAGCTGGATAAGAATTTACACAGATGGATCGGCAATGGAGGCAACCATGAATGGTGGAGCAGGAGTACACATTAGGCACCCAGTGCTACCACTGTGTCTCTAGGGCTCCTACTGAAGAATATGTTCCAACTACAAAGCAGAACTCATAGCCCTTCTGATGGCAGCACAGTACATGAATACGCTGCAAGCAGCCCGCAGGCAAGATGGTATTTCTTACAGACTCATTGTCAGCTATACAAGCCCTGGAGGCTAAATCCACTGACAGCACAGTACAAAACACAAAGAGAACTTGCTCAGCTTTCAGAAAAGGCAGAAATTCACTTTGCAGTGGATTCCATCTCACTGTGGCATTGCAGGCAATAGAGTGCTGATGTCTTAGCTAAGGAGGGCAGTGCCAAGAGCAAATTTACCAACCTTTGTCTTTTCAAGAGGTCAAAACCCTCATACAGAGAAAAACTGCAGTAGACTGGAAGACAAACACTGGATATGATTATGGAAAAGACTCCCCCAAAGACCTAAGCAGAACAGACCAGGTCATTATATTTCGACTACCCACCGGACACTGCAGACTCAACAAACACTTATACAGACTAGGAATAAGTCAAACGGCTCTCTGCCAGTGTCAGCAGGCAGAACAGACACCAGAGCATATCCTGCAAGACTGTCCTCTTCTGTGTGAGCTGAGAAGCAACATGTGGCCACCCAGTCGATCTGAAAAATAAGCTTTGGGGGAAAACCCGACAGACCTGAAGCTGTCTGCCCAGTTTGTGGTCCACAGTAAATTAAGGCATACCAGAGATCGCTGAAGAAGAAGAAGAATCAAATTCTCCTGAATTCGCTACATTTTATGTTCATTATTTTTTCGCAGGCATCTGTTTTAAAACATTCAATTTGCTTTTTTATCTTTGTTCATAGTTCAAAGTAGTTTCCCCTTTGCTAACTGTACCCCCAAATTGCTCCATTCCCCAATAAAATCACACGAAATGCAAAAATTTTATCCTGTGTGAATAAGTTCCAGAATGAAACGGTACCCCCTCAAAAGAACCCCGCACCGATAAAGATAGGGCCCGTCGCTAAAAGTGTCAACAAAAAAATTTCATCACTTAAATTTTAAAATTCATGTCAAAGGGGAACATCAATCACGACAAAACCCAGTTTTTGCACACGCAAGATCCCCATACGGCAGAATGAGTTTTCAAAACGGCTGTCCACCATTTCTGAATAGCCACAACAAACACACGGTTGACCAACAAAAAAGCATTATGTCCATTCATAGCTCCCGCTTTGCTCGCATGCAAACCAGAACACCAGACCAAACATGGCGGGAAAAGCGCTAGAAGCGCAGAACAAAAGGGTTCGATTCTGAATGGCCATCCGCATTCCGCCATTGCGGTTGATTTTTTTTTATTTAGTCATTTTAACTCCTGGCATATGTTTGGATTGATACAAACTTTTAATTGAAAATTTAATTTAGTTTTAATACTATATAACTTGCAGTTCCATATTTTATTTGATTTTAAAAAATGAGGGTTTGGGTTTTACAATTTACAGTATAATTTATTTTTTTTAAATTTCCTGTGCAATCAAAATTCTACCTAAATAAGGAACTGCTCTTTATCTTTATCATTTTAGATTCCCGGAATTTTATTCTTGCCAAAGGGGTCTTATTATATTTGTTTTTTTTGTTATCTGCAGTCCAACTTTTGTGCTTTGATGACAAGTTGTCTGTTTTTCTTTGTATCTTGGTTATTTTACTTTAAAAAGGCAATATCATCTGCAAAATCCAAATCTTCTGTTACTTTTTCCCCCAAACAGGCCTTTCCCCCCAAAATTTTTAACCCCCGTCAATTTGAGTAGGGATTTTGCTCAGCCGTAAGAACCAAACATAACTAGGTGAAATATCTTCGTGGTGACTGCCCCCCGTAAGATTAAAAACTATAACTATGAGTGAAGTAGTCTTCTTTTGGAGGTGACTACTCATCAAGATTACACAAACATAACATGAGTGGTAGTCTTTTGGGGTCTCTGTTGGGAATGTTACCATCTCTTTCTTCAAAAAAGGGTTTTTTCTGTGGCATCGATATTTTGAGTCCCT
>JADZMA010002734.1:0-11176 GCA_020796225.1 Arion vulgaris
CCAGATACAGAGGTCATAAAAGAGCTGCTCTCCCCAGCATCTACACAATCTTGATGTAATCACAGAAAAGATGGACAGGACATGTGGCTCGAAGGCCAGATTGCAGAATACCCAAACGACTCTTTTATGGTGAGCTGCAAAGTGGTAAACGCTCACAGGGGGGCCAGAAAAGCGATTCAAAGATACACTCAAGAACTCGATGAAATCTTTTGGCATGGATGTCAACAACTGGGAGAATGCTGCTCAAGACAGATCAGCCTGGCGCACACTTCTTCGACACGGTTCCTCGGCCCGCGAGGCAGATAGAACAGCACAGATGGAGCAAAGACGTCAAAAAAGAAAGGCAGTAAAAATTTCCACAAGTGCAAGTATACCTTGCCCACACTATAACGAAAAGTTTCGCCTCGTATCGAGCTCACTAGTCATCTACGCACACACAGACAAACATGGCGCAACTACATTCCCTTGGATGAAAATTTGTGTGGTCATCATCACCCGTGATGGACGAGCATCAGCAACTTCTATAGACGACATCCACTCATACCGAAACGTGCTCTTCTGGATCATGTGAAGCATCGACTGAGAGTCAGATATAACAACGGCCCCAGTAAATGAAGTCCCAGAGATCCAATGGGGGGCAGCAGTAACGGCCTCAACCTCCATCCTCATACTAGAAGTAGTTGTCCTGTATGCCCCACTTTGCTCCGAAAACAACCCCTACCATGCGCATTAGCCAAGAAACCCTGCCGGACTTCTCACCCCGTTGAACCGACCCATTGGTATATACAACAACATCATCATCCCTTGCATTATCTTCTATCATCTGCTTAATTGCGAGATCAGCCTTCATGTTGCCCCAATCTCTACAT
This sequence comes from Arion vulgaris, assembly GCA_020796225.1. NCBI lineage: Eukaryota > Metazoa > Mollusca > Gastropoda > Stylommatophora > Arionidae > Arion > Arion vulgaris. Next base: position 870 of record JADZMA010002734.1, read on the forward strand.
TCTCTTCCAAGAGTAATGATAACGTTGAGATAGTTGATCATGCTACCATCTGTTGGGATCCATTCTTCCCCTTTTGGTATGGTCGCAACTGTAGTCACCTGGCCAATTGTTCTCTCAGTCATTGCCATCCACGACATGCCACGCTTTATTCTCGTTCCCGTAACATCATTAGTGTTCTTCTGCAGTGGATGTCTCTTATCCGGAGTAATCCGCATATATGCCTTTGGTTTGAGCGATTGCATGACGGAAGCGTAGTGACAGAAGGTCAAGAGGTGGAAGAGGAGAAATATAATAATCGTGTGTGTGTGGGTTGTATGACACTTTGTAAGCTGTTATTCATTTTCGTAAACTGTTCTTGATGCCGTTGCTCCATCTTTTACGTGGTCTTCCTCTTGATCTGTACTCGTTATATCTTTGTTGTGTGGCTCTCTGTGGTAGGCGATACCAGGACATTCTTGACAGGTGTCCAAACCATTTAATCTGTTGTTCTGTTATGAATTGCATGACTGGTTTCACATCCAGTTTTCTTTTGATTTTTTCATTTCTAATTTTGTCTCTTATTGTCACACTTGCATCTCTTCTAAGACACCTCATCTCCATGGTTGTGATTTACCCAGCTCACTAGCTGTGTTATTGGCATGTTTAACACTGGTTGGACAGAACGTCGCTCTTATAAGATTTGCCTAAGTTCATATACAGGAAAAAAAATCACTCCTACAAAGTTCTTTGAATAAATTGCTGGTCGTCTAGTCTTCTAGTTTGCTGGCTATGCTTCTAATTTGCTGGCCATGCTTCTAGTTTGCTGGCTATGCTTCTAGTTTGCTGGCTATGCTTCTAGTTTGCTGGCTATGCTTCTAGTTTGCTGGCTATGCTTCTAGTTTGCTGGCTATAATTCTAGTTTGCTGGCTATGCTTCTAGTTTGCTGGCTATGCTTCTAGTTTGCTGGCTATGGAATTAGTCTGTAGTTGTTACGTAGATAATCTGACATGAAAAAAATGTTCTTCGTGATCTGAATGGTTAAGATGTCTGGTATCTGGGTCTCGTAGTCTCCTGATAGTTCCGTCACATATAGCCTTAGTCGTCCGGTCTGGAGGCTTGGTTCCTGCAAAAGTTATAAGTAGAAGCTGTCAGGTCGTCGTTTCTTCGGTTGCTAGAAATGTCCTCTTGTCGTCTTCTCATGTAGTTCATAAGTCTTCCTCTGAGGTTAGCTCAAAGTGAATGATGAGTCGTTCAAACACATTATCTTCTAATACTATAAGGTATTCTTTTTCTTAGGAGCTAGTTCTGCTTCATTCTAAACAAAATTATCAATTAGCTACTTCAATAAATATAGATATTCTCTTATATAACTCTCTGGTCAATCGTATTCTCTAGTGTCATCTTCACTATTCGCTGTTAATTCTGTACTAACACGTCCAGTCGCTCGCAATTTCGTTCTGCGTCTGTTTTTAAATTTCTTCAATATTCTCCGGTAGCTTTGTTAACCCTTAACCATTGGGATAATGGGATTTCGATCATTTATGATCGATGCAACATGCCTATTTAAGTGGCCATAATTTTGTATCTATTTTGCATTCAAGTTGGTAAAATTTATGTTATCTAATGCAGAAGATATGATAATCTAATAAAAAATTTTAAAAAAAAATTATATATTTTTAGATGTATAATCTCGTTGACTGGAGCACACCTCATTTTCCACTTGCCATTTTGTAGAAACGTCCAAATTGCTTCATCAAAAGCCCCAAATATGTGATAAAATGGATTTTAATAACAGACTACTTTCCTGATGAAGACACCAGTGATTCTTGAAATATATATGCTTGTGTAAGATGAACATTCTATGCCTGTGTCACTTTGACTGACTGCAAGATGCCCGATAACTTTTTTCCTGATTATTTTCTTTATCAAATATCATTGCGTAATCATATTTTTGTTCAATAATATCTTTTACTTGCAAGGTTTAGGAATTATAGACCTATTTAATGTTTATGTATGATACTATAAGTGTTAGTTCTTTATAGGCTGCTTACTAGACCAATTCGCTCAGTGACCGATTCTCCCAACACTTACGCGACATACGCCAATGCTCTAGACCCTGTAGCCACCCATTTCAATGATACTGGCCATTTAGGTGCTCTCGATGTCCAGGTCACAGCCATCCGATCATGTTCCTCGGATGATCGCAGTCGATTTGCTCTGGAGAATCGGTTGATTTCTTTGTATGGTACCTTGCGACCACGCGGGATCAACGTATTACATTCTTATGCTTCTTAGTACTTCTCTTCCCATGCTTTGTAATCTATATGGGTATATGTTGCATGTATTCATGTTATATTCCATTCTTATGCTTCTTAGTAATTTCTCTTCCCCTGCTTTGTAATCTATATGGGTATATGTTGCATGTATTCAAGTTATATATTTACTAGATTTTTCATTGTTTTTCTTCCTTTCTATTTCTAGTTTTTATGTGTGTTTTTGTGTTACATTTATTTCGTTATTCGTTTTTATTCCAGATTTTCCTTAGATACGTTTGTATTTGGTCGTCCATTTGTGTTTCATTTTAATTTGTCACTCCTGTTTGTTCGTTTGTTGATAAAGGCCTTGTTGGTCGAAACGTTGCTGTATTTGTCATTGTTTTTGTAATTTGTAAAACTACAGTACTTTGTAATTACGTGTTTTGCCAATCAAATAGTTTTACTGCAGTTCCATATATATATACTGAATATTTAGACCAATTCGGCATCATTTTCTCTTGAAGGCCATATTTATTGACTTTTTTCTTTACAATATGAAAATATTGATATATTATAAATTTCATGATTGCTGCCTTTCTTATTTTCCAAACATGTTTAAATTCAAATATGTTATGCAAATATGAAGACTTTAAAAGACTGTAATGAAAGATTACATTATATTTGTCATACTTATTGTTTTCCTTCTTTGTGACTGTAAAAACATTTGTCATTTGTAGAATAATGTATTTTTAGACTTTTCATAAGTAGGTCACGGATATCATAAATTACATCACACTTATGTTAAAACCACATATCCTTATAGCCCATCCAATTAGCTTTCCAACCATATATAACATGCCTATTTTCAATGCAAAGAACATGTATGGTTGCTAAATATAGAGCAGGGCACCCAAAATATAGAAAAACCTTACAAACCTGCCAATGGTTAAGAGTTAATGTTTTATTCTCTGGTTGGTCTTGAAAACACACTCTTCTCTCCGCGCTGTCAAATGTTTGCAACTATTTTGAGCACTTCCTCTCTATAACAACTCCGTTATGTATCTCTGCTATAGTCTGTCCATTAATTCGTGAGCACGTTTGAAATTGATTTTCTCGAAAACTACCTGTTGGATCTCAATGATTTTTTGTAAGCAACCTTAGAATATCCATGACGCTAGAGAAATTTTTTTTTCCAAGAAAATTTGATGTAGTTTGAAATATTTCTTCTTAAGGTTATATTAAAATCAACCTCACCGGATTGTACACAATAGTAACAGATCTACGGTACACAGATACGTTGTTCTAAAAATACATTATGGTAACATAGAAATATCGTGAGTATACAACAATTTCACGAAATCCGTGCACCTAACCCAGTCGACTTTGAAAGCGGAAAGCATATGACGTTATAATTGGGATACCGTTGTATAGTTATAGGCGTATTTCGCTATTTGTATGAAGCTATTGTATCATATTTGTTGGCTTATCAAAACTAACATTGATATCACATTCATAATGAGTCTGAAGTGCACATTTATAACAATGCAGAAGGTTACAGTTTTACTATACCAACACTTCCGTAGGGAATCTAAGAGAGGTCATCTATATTGCGATATTCATAACCCTCAGAAACGAGCGCAACTGGCGCTTGGTCTGAATAGAGAATCCTTTTCCTGATGGATTAAACAGGACACAAAGTGCACTAATGTCAAGCAAGGACGGAAAAGAACAATTGACGACTTTGACATAGATGTCATAAGACGGGAGCCTTGAAAATGTTTGCGACAAATCAACTTGTTACTCTCAGGAAACTGAAATTAAAACTGCAATCAGATTGCAGCATAGACATTTCTAAAAGTACTCTATGGAAAATTGTAAGAGCCGCCGGCTTCACCTTCAGAAAAACTATAGGCGGCAGGAATATTATTTGTGAAAAGCCACATTTAATTGCTACCCGAAGTAAATACCTGAGGCAGATCCGTGAGCGGCGAGGCAAGGCTATGATATTGTATATTTGGACGAATCCTGGGTCAATGCTCACCACACCAATGCTAACGAATGGCAATCAGTAGACGGTGAACATAAAAGAAAAATACCAAGCAGCAAAGGCCAGCGTATTATACTAACACATGCAGGAAGTAGTGAAGAAGGTCTTGTCCATGACGCTGGACTTATTTTCCAATCAAAAAGTACTGACGGTAGGGACTACCACACAGAAATGAATGGACATATTTTCAGGCACTGGATGGAGAAAGATCTACTTCCAATTCTAAACAGACCATCATGCTTGGTAATGGATAATGCATCCTATCACAATGCAGTATCAGCGGAAGACAAAGTACCAACTGCATCAAATACAAAAGATCAAATTAGGACTTGGCTTGCTAAGGAAAATGTCAGCTTCGATGATACATATTTGAAACCCGAGTTGTTGCACCTGGTGAGGATGACAAATAAGACAAAGGTGTTTCATATTGACAAAATCATTGCGGAATACGGCCACACGTCTTTGCGACTACCTCCATATCATACTCAATCCGATAGAGCTTTTCTGGGCTAAAGTAAAAGGGCAAGTTGCCGAACAGAACAGGACGTTTAAAATGTGTGATGTTGAAGTTCTGACACGTGAGTCCTTCTCAATGATAGACATGCAGTTCTGGAAGAAGTGTGTTGAACATGTGCTCCGAGAGGAAGACGAGTACTGGCACCGAGATGGATTATAATTTGTCCAGCCAGTAACAATTATCAACCTCATGGAATCGTCAGATTCGGGATGATACAAATCATATTTTGATTACAGACTGAGAAATAGCAACGTATACATTTCCATATCCAAATGCGTCTACCATCATACAATTTGTGGTGAAGTTAAGACACCCTGGGGTCTAATGGTGACCGAAGGGAGGACTAACTGTTGCATATTGTATCCAAGTTCACGATTGCACATAAAGGGCAACACACTTAATTACTTGACCTATCAAGTTAATATGGAGATACACCTATGAATAGAATTGACATGGACAAATTCTAAGGATTACTGTAAAATCTAAAATTTGAGCCCCTGTATTTGCAATTGTCATAAAAGATCAAAGGAATTCGCCGATGTGCAAACTCCGTAGCATCTATGGACTACTGGTTAGCTTTATTTTAGCGTCATGAATATTCTAAGGCTGCATGTAAAAATCACTGAGATCCAACAGGTAGTTTTCGAGAAAATCAATTTCAAACGTGCTCACGAATTAATGGACAGACTATAACTTCTATATCTGTTTTCTCAATATTCCATCTTTGGACCTGTGAAGATCACGTTAAACATAATTCACTATTTACACGCGGTTTTCTAAGTAGCCCACTTTACTCTTAAGTCTGCGTAATGGACTTTGACTGGTTATGAGGGTTTTTGTTGCAAGTCGTGTTCGTTCCTAATTTACTTTTGTCCGGGACGTACACGACTTTGGTCCACGTCTCATGTTAAACGTCAGTCCCTTTTTAGGCCTTGTGACAGTTTACACCCTGTTTCCCAACGTGGAAGCGCACCACAGGGGGCATTTTCATCGTTTAGGGGGGCAATGGACTCTTTCGGAGTTTAACTAATGTTCATGATGATGCAAAACCGATTTATTGGCTTTTGGATGTCTATTTAGTAAACGACTGTTGCTACACAATCACTTTACTGAAGTTTTAAAAATCTTCAATAAGCGGAAAGTACTTATATCAAGGTACATTTCTATCTCCTTTTAACAAAGCTTTGAGGGCGGGAAAGCATGTATTATTGTGTTAAAATCGAGTCGTATTTAAAGAAAAAAAAATGTAATGTGTCCGTCATTTGCCAACCTTGTCATGAAGATCAAAATGAGTTTATTCAGTGCAATCTTGAGTATGTAATAGTATTGGACAAAGTCACGCATATCATATTCCCGCACAGAAAGCAGATCCGAAGTTTGATTTGGCTTTGAATGTTACGTACGATGGGAAAAGGAACCAAGAAACATCAAGGTGGTTTGACTCAAATACAAGTTATGGACCATTAGTCTGATTACCTAGATTTTGCAGATGACATCGCACTCCTATCTCATACACATAGAGATATCCAGGAAAAGACCCGCCGCCTTAACCAATATAGTGAGATGGTTGGGCTGAAAATAAATCAGAAGAAAACTGAAGTAATGACTCTGAACATAGCAACCCCAGCACCAGTCAAACTAGAAGGTAAAACCCTCCGAGATACAACCGCTTTCACATACCTTGGAAGTGTTATTAGCTAATGAAGGAGGCGCTGGATCTGACATTAAAAACAGACTGAGTAAAGCACGCAGTGCATTCATGACCCTTCAGACCGCCTGGAAATCTGCCAATACAGCATCAGAACCAAGACTAGTATCTATAACAGCTGTGTGCTGTCAACTTTGCTGTACGGATCGGAATGCTGGAGAATGACAGAACAGGATATGTCCAGACTCTCCGCCTTTCATACAACTTCTGTCGAAAAATCTTACGCGTGTACTGGCCGACTACTATCTCGAATCAAGAATTGCTTGCACGATGCCAACAAGAGAATATGGGCACTATCATCCGAAGACGACGCTGGAGATGGATTGGACATGTGATGCGCATGGAGACTGGCTCCGACACGAAAACTGCACTGAGATGGACTCCAGAGGGTAGGCGAAAGCGTGGAAGACCCAAGACAACCTGGAGGAGAACGATAGAGCAAGAGCTGAAGGAAATGAATCATAGCTGGAACACAATACAGGGAAGGCCATGAACAGGGAAGAATGGTGTACGTTTGTTGTCTCCTAAACGCCAGGGGCGTAACAGGCTAAAGCAGTCTGATTACCGAGTAATGGATACTCATTGTGCAGCTGGATTATACAGGCGTCCTTAGAGTACCATTTTGTAGTTGTATAGTTAGCGAAAGAGCATTTATAAATGGATTACAGTAGAATATCATGAGATCTTGTTTTCCATATTTAGCAACAGATTGAGAAGGCGTGGTTGGGATATACATTTTTAGACAATGGCAGAAGAATGTCGTTAGTCGAAGTAAAATGAGTCTTTTCTAAGAGAGTAGCAGATGTGGGAAATCGCAGTCCTGAGAAAAAAGTTTTGGAATAGTAAAGTAATAGAATATGCACCCATATATTTACACAATGGACTTTAAGAAGAGGGAAAAATAGAGCAGATAGAGAGCCAAATACAGAACAGCAGAGGTAGCTAGAATAAAAATAGAGAACTAGACACAGAACAGCTAAAGTACAGGACTGTTAGGCCAGATATACGAGAAAAGCAAAAGAAAACCAAAGAGCTTCACGTAGAAGATATAATTATTGGAGGTTAGAATTTATCAGAACTAATTAGAAGAGCACACCGCATACTTTTTCAGAAGAGCAGATTTGACAACATAAATGTGAGTATAAATATTGTTAATGATTTGTTGTTTTTTTCTTCTTCAAAATAGTCATGCTACAATAATCGAATTTTCTCAAACGTATATTACCTGATGTGAAACATTATTATATTAATGTATTCCAATTAATGTCTTTTACGCCAACAATGCTTGACCAACGAATTAATGAAACGAGGTCGTCTTGAGGCGCATTTGAAAACGAAACATAGTGCTCATATTAATTCAGATTTGAACTACTTTTAAACTTTAAAGACAAATTTTGAAAAAGAGCAACATTAAAGTCCCTGTTTACTGCTCATACTGCAACTGTCAGTTGTACTCTTGAGGCTAGTTATCAAATGTCTTACTCATTGCTAAATGTGGAAAAATCATACTATAGGAGAGAATTTAATCAAACCATCAATATCAGCATTTCTTAAAACGATTCTGGAAAAAAGATGACAAAGATATGAAAGCGATGCCACTCAGTAACAATACTGTTAGCAAAAGAATAGACGACATGAGTGAAGATATTGAAATACAACCTGTTGAAAAGCTGTAAACAAGAAAATTCTCAGTGCAAATGGATTAATCAACTTTGAGAGACAGTGTTGATAAGTAGTATTGATAACTTACGCAAGATATATTGATAATGGGAATTTTGCTGAAGAAATGTTGTTCTGTAAGTCATTAGAAAGCACCCCTACCTCCAAAGTTGTATATAATAAGCTAAAAAATTACTTATATGTCAAAAATATACCAATGAAAAATATAACATCTTGTGCCACATATGGTACTCCAAATATGATAGGCAAGCAAAATGGCTGCTTAAAATTGATGAAAGATGAAACTCCAGAAATGTTTCCTGTGCATTGTGTTATTCACAGGAAAAATGTGGTAACTAAAAATATTTCGCCTGTTTTGAATGAAGTACTAAATTCAATTTTAAAATGTATCAATATTAATGCCAAATGTGAGCGTCTCTTCAAGCTATTTTGTGAAAATGCAGACCATGTGAGACTTTTACTTCACACTGAAGTAAGATGGGTCTCGAGAGGGAACTGCGTGACAAGATTTATGGAACTATTTGATAATCTTAGTGATTTTTTTAAGCACAAACCTGAAATGAAGTATCGTTAACGGTCGATGGTAAAGCATTTGTGAGTTATCTAGCCGATATCTTTGAAAAACTAAATATATTAAATAACCAACTTCAAGGAACAAATAAAACTCTTGCTGATGCAAAAGAGAAGATATTTGGTTTCATTACCTTTATGTCAGAAATATATTTGCAACAAAAATTTGGAAAAGTTTCATTGGCTCCAGAAATGTGAAGTGACTGATACCGATATACTGATACCTATACTGATACTTGTTATTGTCGATCATCTGAAAATTATATCGGCTGATTTAAAAAGAAAGATTTTATGATTTGGAACAAAGTGATTGCAGTCAATGTTAGTGGATTTGTCTGATATTTCAAATATGCAGTATCAAGAAAAACGCGCAGAAATGCAAAATGATGAGTCAGTTAAAACTTCATTTAACATAAAATGAGCGATGACATGGCTTTGTGAGGAAACAGAAATCAAATATACAAATTCAACCAATTGTGCAAGAAAACCTATTAAAGTTTCCATCTTCATATTTAGCTGAATGTGGATTTAGTGGATTTGCTGCTAAAAAAAAAAAGAAATCGGCTGGATGCAACACGACGAGGAGACCTGAGACTGAAGCTAACTAAATTGAAACCTAACATAAAATCTATCTGCAGTATGTATCAAGCGCAAGGATCTCACTAAGTGTAAGTAATAAATAGTTACTAATAATTAAAATAATATAGAAAAATATATCATTAAAGTCACCTCCAAGCGTCACGATGGCCTGGAAAGAATAATACTAGAGGGCAGGGTCCCAGGAAGCAGAGGCAGACTAAGAAGAAGAAGATGGCTACAAGATACCATCAAACCATGAATATGACCATCGGCGAAGTGGGTGAACACATCGGCAAAGTAGGCTAGAGACAGAGTGAATTTCAGATGTGCTGCAAAGAGAGTAACGTCCTATAAAGGATACGCATCTAGATGATGGTATAATTAAAATGATATCGTACTTGAATTTCAATTCTTTATTATATGTTTTGAAAATTTACTTACTGTTTTTCCCTAAACAATTTCCTAGTGATTTCTTCCTAAAACCTATCATTTAAGTTTCTTCAGTGAACAATTCAATTTTTGGAAAATACAATTTTTGTATATGTTACATAGGAAAGGGTGGGGCATACGAATTTTGAAAGGCTTTGGTACAAAAAAGGTTGGGAAACACTGGTTTACACTGTCACACTATGACGTCAGGAAACATAAGTAAAGTTTCTGTGATAGATGTATTTTGTGGAGCGACTAAATATGGACGTGAATCATGGAAAACATAAACATTAACGACGAAACTATAATATTTTGAAATAAAGTAGTACAGACAGTACAATGTAATTATATATTAATAAGTCGTTGATATTTCTCCAAAGATTTACAAGTGTTCAGCGAGTCAATAGATTTATTGAAAAACAGAGACTCAAATGGTTTGGCCACTTGGCCAGAATGAACCTGAATACACCAGTTGCAAGAGCGTACGATCTGAAAATGGAATCATCAAGAGGAAGGGAAGACCAAGAAAAATGGGTTGATGGA
>JADZMA010002735.1:0-11172 GCA_020796225.1 Arion vulgaris
AATGCAATCTTCATACCAACACTATGCTACAGTGCCAAACATGGACACTGACACAAGAAAAGAAGGATAATGTAATGAGTCTGAACTGTAGTGAATATACTTTTTAACTTTTGTTTCATACATTCATATCTTTGTAGTTTTATGAAGGTGACATTCAACAACTCTATAATAGTTTGGTAACTTAATTTCTATTTTTCCTTTCCCAACCATTTAAAAATTAAACTCACCCTCTTAATGCTGCCTTCTTCCACATGTATCGATCATCATCGCTGCAAACGGACACAAAGCAAAGAAAAATATGCCCAATCAATTCGATCTTATATCTCTCTATCTTAAACCTAATCTTATACATAGCTTTGAGCTCTGCTTCAATACTTAGCTTCCATGTGCTCCTATCTCTCTCTTTTTTCTACTGTCCCTGCATTGCAAATCTTGGCCACCCTCTTGTCTCTTACTGAGGAAATGTCCAATCCATCACGCTCATTTTCTTTTTTTTATCTCTATATCTTCTAGACCAGTTCTTGAAATTTGATATTGCTATGGCACTTGATAGTAGTACTATATTTTAATTCCATTCTCACAATTTATTGAACATAATCTGTAACTATGTCACAACAAGTCATTGTGATAAGTTTGAATAACAAAGCAAGTACATTGTTGATGATCAGATCTCTTAGTTATTGCTTACTGACATGACATCACAAAACTCCAGGCAGACCTATATGTTCTCAATCTCTTCCCTCCAGCAGATGTCAAAGGTTATACTCTGATGATTTCCATTGATCAAAAGAATATCTTTATACTTTCATAATTTTGTTCTTCTTCTTCTTTGCGTTTGTTCTTTACAACCAATTTTAATCACTCTTTGTGATATGTTTGATCTTTGCCAAGAACGTGTATACGTTGCACATTGGTTTGGTAGGCCCTAAACGCATAGACTTCTACATGTTTAGGACACATGCATCGATTTCAGCCAAATCTCCTTAGTCGCCTCTTACGACATGTTAGAACATATGGCAGGTAACTGGTTCTATGGATTCCGGTAACCACTCGGGCGACATGATTTTGTTAATTTTGTAACTTGAGAACAATTAATATATTTATTCATTTTTATAGCTTTTGTTTTTTCCTTTCACATTTCAGAATTATACTGTCAAACCCAGAACCATCTTCCCTTCATCAAACAAGAATATTTGCAGTCTTGTAAGAATATAAGTGTTGACAAATACTTGCAACTGACGGAACATGATCAACTTTCAGATGTATTACCTGAAAATGACAGCTACAAAATAAATACAAATACAATGTTAAACATAAACTGTGGTACAAGTATTTCAGAAATGACTAGAGATAATAAGACAAATTCCAGAATGTCTGAAAATGAAACATTCCAAGATTCTGTTGTCTGTCATGAAATTACAAGAAATATTTGTGACACTGAGACTGACTGTCAGCAAACTACAAATGAAGACTGTATACAAGAGTTAGATTCTGTGAATGAGAAGAATGATTGTCTTTATACAGTTGATGTGGGTGACCAGTTGCAAAGTAATATACATATACAAACTCAAGATGAACATACAAGCGCACATAATGGAGAGAAACATTACTTGTGTGACACATTACTTGAGTTTACTAACAATACTGTACAGCATGTAAAGAACACGCAAATTAGAGAAACCTTACAAATGTGATGATTGCGGTTTGGGCTTTTCTTATAACAGTCTTCTAGAAATACACAAAAGAACACATACTGGAGAGAAACCTTTCAAGTGTGATGTTTGCGATGCACGATTTGCTCATAAGAGTTATTTAGTAAAACATAACAGAACACATACTGGAGAGAAACCTCACAAGTGTAATGATTGTGGTTTAGGGTTTGCTTATAACAGTCATCTAGAAACACATAGAAGAACACATACTGGAGAGAAACCTTTCAAGTGTGATGTTTGTGAAACAGGGTTTGCTCGTAAGAGTCATTTAGTAATACATAAAAGAACACATACTGGAGAAAAACCTTACAAGTGTGATGTTTGTCATTCAGGATTTACCCGTAAGAGTCATCTGGTGGCACATATAAGAACACATACTGGAGAGAAACCTTACAAGTGTGATGTTTGTGATGTAGGATTTGCTCAAAAGGATTATTTAGTAATACATAAAAGAACACATACCGGAGAGAAACCTTACAATTGTGGTGAATGTGGGGCAAGATTTGCTTTAAAGTGGCATCTAGTAAGACATATAAGAACACATACTGGGGAGAAACCGTACAAGTGCGATAACTGTGGTTTGGGATTTGCAGATCGAACTATTCTAGTAAAACACAACAGAATACATACTGGAGAGAAACCTCACAAGTGTGATGATTGTGATGCAATATTTGCTCATAGCAATGCTCTAGTAATACATAAAAGAACACATACTGGAGAGAAACCGTACAAGTGTGATGTTTGTGGTTTGGCTTTTGCTTGTAAGAGTAATCTAACAAAACATGAAAGAACACATACTGGTGAGAAACCTTACAAGTGTGATATATGTGATGTAGGATTTGCTCATAAGCGTTATCTAGTCGTGCATAGAAGATTACATACTGGAGAGAAACCTTACAAGTGTGATGTTTGTGGTGTAGGATTTGCTCTTAAACGATATCTAATATTGCATACAAAATTACATACTGAAGAGAAACCTTACACATGTGTTTGTAGTTTGTTTGTAAGAGTAATCTTAGGAAACATAAACATATGACATATTGAAGAGACACCTCACCTGTGTGGTACTGGGGCCCGCAAGAGAAGCAAAGAATAGTACCACTGCGACCTACAAGGCATGTTGTAAGAGGCGATGATGTAGGACCTAGGGAAGCTACCTAGTAAATAAAAAACATCGCAGAAATCAGATGTGCTGGCCTACTTGTGGCGCTAACTAACTAATCGCTCTTAGGCTCAGATCACATACAAATCACGCAGAATGGTTAGCAAGTTGTCTATATGGAGCGCTCGAAGAAGAAGAGACACCTCACAAGTATGATGTTTGTTGTGCATGACTTGCTGATAAGAATCATCTAGTAAGACATCTCTTCGCTCACTCTCAGACGTCAACTTCAGTTTGCTCAAAGAAAGCAGTGGCCTGTCTAAGCTTATTGAGATCTCCAAAGAGTTTGTCATGCAATGACATTTATGGCTATCCTATGTCTTCTCTGCTCTTAATATGCTTGACATCTTTATAAAATCTGTTTAGAAGTCATTTTACCACACTTGCAAGAATACTTATCACAAATTCCTATCTTTAACGCAAACACGTAATTACAAAGTACTGTAGTTTTCAAATTACAAAAACAATGACAAAATACAGCAACGTTTGACCAACAAGGCCTTTATCAAGCAAACGACAAACAGGAGTGACAAATTAAAATGAAACACAAATGGACGACCAAATACAAACGTATCTAAGGAAAATCTGGAATAAAAACGAATAACGAAATAAATGTAACACAAAAACACATAAAAACTAGAAATAGAAAGGAAAAGAAACAATGAAACATCTAGTAAATATATAACTTGAAAACATGCAACATATACCCATATAGATTACAAAGCATCGGAAGAGAAAGTACTAAGAAGCATAAGAATGGAATATAACATGAATACATGCAACATATACCCATATAGATTACAAAGCATGGGAAGAGAAAGTACTAGAAGCATAAGAATGTAATACGTTGAGCCCGCGTGGTGATAAGTACCATACAAGAAAATCAACCGATTCTCCAGAGCAAATCGACTGCGATCATCGAGGAACATGATCGGATGGCTGTGACCTGGACATTGTGAGCACCTAAATGGCCAGTATCATTGAAATGGGTGGCTACAGGGGTCACAGAGCATTGGCGTATGTCGCGTAAGTGTTGGGCGAATCGGTCACTGAGCCTCTTGCCTGTCTCGCCGATATAAGCCTTGTTACACCGCTTACAGATAATGGCATAGATAAGATTACGGGACTCGCATGTGAACCCATCGTCAATAAGAAACGTGCCTAAAGGAAAAGATACAGTACGCGTCTGTATCACATAAGCACACGTGTTGCAACGCCGACGACCACACTGGACAGTGCCAAAATGAGTCTGGATATTGGACTTAAGGCGACTGTGTACCAACATATCCTTAAGACTTCTGTCCCGTCTGTAAGACACCAAAGGATAGTTGGGGAAGACAGAACGGGTCTCAGGATCTGATCTAAGGAGAGACAGATGACGGAATAAAACATTTTCACCAGGGAACTATGGGGGTGGTAAGTTAAGATAAGTTTTACTCTGTCAGAGTTAGTAGTCCTATACTGGCTGGTAAGGGCCTGCTGGCGAGTGATTTTCTGAACTCGATGCATAGCCGAGACAAGCACCTCTCCGGTATAGGGCCTACGAAAATCAAGCATCTCAGAGCTCTCTCAAGAAAATCATCGTCCTCACTACGAAGGTGTAAGAGCTGCGAGAATGGCAAAGAGTCACGACAAGCCCGGGGATGGGAAGAAGTATAGAGGAGAAAACTATTTGCATCAGTAGGCTTGTAATATACTGATGTAGTGATAGCGGATAGGCGTAAGGTGATAGTAATGTCAAGAAAGTTGACACAAGTAGTGGAGATGTAAGATGTAAAACGAATAGAAGGGTTGAAAACATTAATGAAATTAATGAAGCGTGACAAATCGGCTTGAGGCATATCAGTGATGCCAATACAGTCATCAATGTATCTGTGATAGACAGACGGAAGGGGCCATCATATGTAGTCCATACTAGGTGTTCAAGATAACCCATGAATAGACAAGCATAACTAGGTCCCATTTAGTACCCATGGCAACCCCACTGATCTGCTCAAAGAATTGGTCATTAAACTGAAAGGAGTTAAGAGTGAGAACTGGTTCCGCAAGACGAAGGAGAGCAGAAGTTGACACAAGTGGATTAGTTCTCCTATTGAGAAAGAACTGAGAGCTATAAGGCCGTCAGGATGAGGTATAGAAGTGTACAATGAGACACATAAAGGAGGAAGAGACGGTAGGTTCTCTCAGTGACCGATTCGCCCAACACTTACGCGACATACGCCAATGCTCTGTGACCCTGTAGCCACCCATTTCAATGATACTGGCCATTTAGGTGCTCACGATGTCCAGGTCACAGCCATCCGATCATGTTCCTCGGATGATCGCAGTCGATTTGCTCTGGAGAATCGGTTGATTTCTTTGTATGGTACCTTGCGACCACGCGGGCTCAACGTATTACATTCTTATGCTTCTTAGTACTTTCTCTCCCATGCTTTGTAATCTATATGGGTATATGTTGCATGTATTCATGTTATATTCCATTCTTATGCTTCTTAGTACTTTCTCTTCCGATGCTTTGTAATCTATATGGGTATATGTTGCATGTTTTCAAGTTATATATTTACTAGATGTTTCATTGTTTCTTTTCCTTCTATTCTAGTTTTATGTGTGTTTTGTGTTACATTTATTTCGTTATTCGTTTTATTCCAGATTTTCCTTAGATACGTTTGTATTTGTCGTCCATTTGTGTTTCATTTTAATTTGTCACTCCTGTTTGTTCGTTTGCTTGATAAAGGCCTTGTTGGTCGAAACGTTGCTGTATTTTGTCATTGTTTTTGTAATTTGTAAAACTACAGTACTTGTAAATTTCGTGTTTTACCAATCAAATAGTTTTACTGCAGTTCCATATATATATACTGTGTATCTTTAACTTGTTGTAAAGATGGTATTTCAGTCAGATGTGGCCTTTGCTTCTGAATATTATAGATTGTTTATCTGGTAACTATGTTCTGCTTTTCACTTCATCATGTATTTTCTTGTGACTTATCTTTTTGTCTTTTCAGAATTTCTTCTAATATCACTTTCTGGCAGTTTTGTTCCCTCTTTTTTTGTTTTTCAATATGACTATTCCTTCTCTCAATACCAGGAGTGCTCTCTTTATTTCAAGGTGGTGATGGTTTTTTGTTTTTAGATTGGGAGTCTATGTTGATAGGCTTTGTAATACACCCTTTTTCATACCTCGTGGTCCACCTGAGTGGTTGCGGGCCCAAATTTTGGGTGTAAAGAATAGAACCACTATTACCTGCCACACATGTCATAAGAGACGACTAAGGAGGTTTGGCTGAAGTCAATGCGTTTAAGGGCCTACCAAACCAATGTGCAACGTATACACGTTCTTGGCAAAGATCAAACATATCACAAAGAATGATTAAAATTGGTCGTAAAGAACGAACGCAAGAAGAAAATACCTTGTGGTATATTTTGTATTATGTTGTTAGAACTGTATTTTTCATTGACCGTCAGCACCAGTTGGGTGATGTGGTCAACATGACCTCAGCCACTTCCCAGTGCTCTTCTCTGTTACCCAATTGAGGCTGAGTCGGCCTGAGAGCCGTTACGGTTGAAAAATTATTCCATGCTTACTATGGAATTCTCGCGAAGCTCTGTTTTTTCGGGCCAGGTTTCTTTTCTTAGGCCTGCTATCAATTGCCATTCTTGCAGTATGTGCTCTGCCGTCATGTCCGCCTTTTCGCAGGGACACAGGCTAGTTGTGCCAATTTTAAATTTGTTAAACATGTGGGCGCGAAGCTTGTTGTAGCCAGTACGGAGGCAGAATATAGCAACTTGTTCGCTACGAGACAGACCATAGTACCCGTCGCTGTTGTTGTGTTGTGGATGGTCTTTTGACCATTTGTCTTTATACTGCCAGCCGATGGTTGTTCTGGCCTCCTCATAACTGATCTCGAGATCAGTCTGAGGTAGTCGCCTTTCTTCTTTAGCTAGCTTGTCAGCTTGTTCATTTCCGCTTATGTTGCAGTGTGATGGTATCCACTGAATGACGGTGCGTGTGAGTACACTAGTGCATCGAGGGTCGCTTTCAGCTCATTGAGCTCTGTTTTGCCTACACTTTTAAGTGATGACCGATAGAGCATCGGTGAATATCACGACTTTGTTGCGAGAGGATGTTGCCAATTGATGATGACACAGAGAGGTACATAGAGACAAAATATCCTGAAAATAAGTGGATGCATGTGTACATTGACGAATTGGCAAGGAACGCAATCAGCGACGGCGGAGGAGGAATAGTGCTTAAACTCTCAAAGAAAGTGACGGTCACAAAAGCGATTGCCACAGGCAAATACTCAAATAACTACTGGGCAGAGGCAATAAGAACAGCGGCCGAAATGATCCTGGAGAGAAGAGGCACCTCTCGCAACAAAGTCATGATATTCACCGATGCTCTATCGGTCATCACGGCGCTCAAATGCGCAGACAAAACAGAGCTAAACGAGCCCAAAGCAACCCTCGACGCATTAGTGTGCACACTCAAACGCACCGTTATTCAGTGGATCCATCAACTGCAATATAAGCGGAAATGAATATGCCGACAAGTTAGCTAAAGAAGGCGGGCGACTACCTCAGACCGATCTCGAGATCAGTTATGAGGAAGCCAGAACAGCCATCGGCTGGCACTACAGAGACAAATGGTCAAAAGACCATCCACAACACAACAACAGCGACGGGTACTATGGTCTGTCTCGCAGTGAACAAGTTGCCATACTTCGCCTCTGTACCGGCCACAACAAGCTCCGCGCCCACATGTTTCACAAATTTAAAATTGGCACAATTAGCATGTGCCCTGCAAAAAGGCGGAATGACGGCAGAACACGTTCTGCAAGGATGTCAGCTGATAGCAGGCATAAGAAAAGAAGCCTGGCCTAAAAATACAGAGCTTCGCGAGAAGCTGTACGGAGGAACGGAGTCCCTTAAACACACGGTAAAATTCATGATAAAAGTTGGTTCATCAGACTAGGCCTGGATCCTGAGAAGAGATGTCGTTTGATGTGTCCTAAATATTTAATTTTCCTTGATGTTATGCTCTTTAATAGCCAACTCTCTTTAATATCAAGCTGTTGCAGAATAGAAGCATTTGTTCTTTCTCTGTCCATGATATTCTAAGTACTCTTCTGTAGCATTTGCATTCAAATGCATTCATGATATTCTCCGCTGCTTTGTCAATGGTCCATGTCTCACAGCCATATGTTGCCAAGGGAAAAACGCAGGCTCTTAAACACATGATTTTTGTTCTTATGTCAGTTCCCGTCAGTTAATAAGTTATTTAAGTTTTTGCAAAGCAATGCTCAGCCTTCTTTAATTATTTTTTATAGCATTCCCGTCATTTGTCAGCAATGCCCTAAGATATTCAAAGTTGTCGATTCTTTCTATTTTGTGACCGTTGACACATATATTAGCCACCAATTCTGTTTTATCAGTTGTTAATATCCTCGTTCAACACAATCTTTCTCCCACATTATGTTACCAGTGCCAAACCTGGACGCTAACAACAAACGATAGAAGAAAACTAGTCACAACAGAGATGAAGTGTCTACGCAGAATGCTGGGTGTAACAAGAAGAGACCGGTTGAGAAATGAAGACATCAGGAAAAAAGTGGGTACAACATCAGTACTAGACTTCATCAAGAAACAACAAATTAAATGGTTCGGTCACGTAAGCAGATTACCATCAGACAGTGCACCCCAAAGAGCAATGCTGCTCCGATACAATGGGTACAAAGCAAAAAGGCCGGCCACGCAAAGATGGACCTCAGAGATAACAGAGGCGACGAAAGAGACTATCTACGAAGCGCATACTAGGGCCCGTTTTAGAAATCTCTTCCTGACCTGACGCTGTGAGGCATACAGGATTCGAGAAAGAAAGAAAGAAAGAATATCCTCGTTTTCATTGTATTGAGATACAGGTTTTGATCTCCCCTTTTCTGTTTAAGTGACTTTCTCGTACCTTATTTTTCTTACATTTCTTTTGCATTTATGCAACTTTTTCATTAGTCATCGGCCTGGAGATGCGTGCATTCAATCAGGATTTAGGACCTGAGAGATATGTCTGTGCTTGCTCTACTCCAGAGTAGATCTCTCTTGATTCCCACCCACTTAGCCAGACAGGATCCTCTGTCTTTTTCCAGGATCACCACGAGGAGGTGGAGTAGGGTCAGGGTCAGTGCCAACTCACTGACCCTGACGATGCGTTGTCCATTTGTTTTTTTGCACCTTCAGCCCCAGATCATTCTGCATCTTCTTCAAACGCTCCACATCGACCATTTGTTAACCACTCTGTGTGATTTGTATGTGATCTGAACCTAAGAGTAATTGTACATTGTGCCAGTTATGCGCCTACAAGTAGGCAGCACATCCAGCACTAGTTGGCTCAACGGTTAGAAAGGCGGATCACAGCAGAGCGTTGTGGACCGCATAGAGCACGGCGAGGCACTTTAGAAAGCCCTGGTCATCCACTCATCTGGCACTATCTCCAGTCGTCTTGACTTGTCTTGCCCCTGGATACAGATAGTCCTGGACGAGAGAGAGAGGTTGACGAATAGCGCAACTTTTCCTCACTATAATCCAAATACAGCTAAGCTGCAGTTTCGACAACACATACAAGCCAGCAAATCACACAACATGAAGAACACGCTTAAAGCTCTCACCATAGGCGCGTGGAACATGCGAACACTATTAGATAACAACAAAGCTGAAAGACCTGAGAGACGGACTTCACTCGTGGCTAGAGAACTGGCACGCTACGATATCGACATAGCTGCTTGGAGGGAGACCAGACTCCGGCGAGGTCAGCTGTAGAGGTGGGCGGAGGTTACACTTTCTTTGGAGTGGGAGAGCCAATCAGAACGTCGGGAATCTGGTGTAGGGTTTGCTGTCAAATCTCATCTTGTGCGCGGCCTCACCAGACTCCCCAAAAGGTGTCAGTGACAGAGTGATGACTCTTCAGATCTCACTAGGAAAAAAAAAGAGTGCCACTTTACTCAGCGTCTACGCCCCGACAATGACAAATCAAGCAAAATCAAGGATGGTTTCTACGAGACCTTGAGCTCAGCCATCTCAGCGGTCCCAAGGTCTGAGAGCTCATCATACTCTGGGACTTCAATGCCAGAGTAGGGACAGACCATCGGGTCTGGGATGGAGTACTAGGAGTACACGGCGTGTGCAAATAGTAATGGGCTTCATTACTCAGACTATGTGCTGCACGACCTAACAATTAAAACTCCTTGTTTCGTTTACCAACCCGAAACAAAACGTCATGGATGCATCCCGTTCCAAACAATGGCACCTCTGCTACGTCATCGTAAGGAAAATGACAGACGTGACAGTCAAGTCTAAAGGCTATGTGCGGGCAGAATGTTGGACCGATCTAGATTGATCGTGTCAAAGCTCAATCTCCATCAAGCCTGAAAACGTCACCAGGGTCGCAAACCAACAAAAAGCTGGCAGTCTCCAAATTGAAAAGCTCCGCTGTCACCGAAATTTTAATAAGAGACCTGGACGACAAATTGAAGGACCTCCAATTTGGCAAAACCAGCGTGGACGATGACTGGACTGCCCTCAGAGACACCGTGTACCTATCTACCTCTGAGCTCATAGGACACTCTGTACACAAGAGCCACGACTGGTTTGACGAAAATGACGAAGAAATCAAGTCTATTCTTCTCACGAAACATGAGACATACAGAGCCTATCAAAATGACCCATCATCATCATCCAAAAATACAGCTTTCCTAGATGCTCGTAGAAGGGCTCAAGAGAGAATCAGGAAATTACAAGACGCATGGCTAAGCAAAAAATCTGATGAAATCCAGATATATGCAGACAGACATGATTTCAAACGCTTCTACGATGCCCTAAAAACTGTTTACGGACCTCAACAATCTCACCCCATCCCATACTGATGCAGATGGAGCAAGGCTACTAATTGACAAGCCTCAGATACTAAATCGCTGGGCAGAACACTTCCGTTCTGTCCTCGACCATCCATCCACTTATGTTTGAAGCCATAGCGCATGCCCCAGGTCCCAATAAATGCCAACTTGATATTCCACCTACCTTAGCAGAGGTCAAGAAGGCAACAAGCCAGATGTCCAGCGAGGAAGGCACCGGTGCGGACTCAATACCAACTGAAGTCTAAAGAAGGAGGGCCCACGTTGATGCTAAAATTGACAGAGTTATTTACATCCATTTGGTGCAACGAACGTGTGCCACAGGAATTAAAGGATGCCGCTATTGTCCACCTGTACAAGCGGAAAGGAAACCGCCAGGCCTGCGATAACCACAGGG
>JADZMA010002736.1:0-11171 GCA_020796225.1 Arion vulgaris
TTCCTTTTTGCTTTTTTTATAATATAAATAGAAACTTGTGATCTAAAGGGGGTCTTACATTTATTATAAATTTGGGTTTTTGGGCCCTTTTTCCAGCAAAGATGGGTTTTTAAATGTAGAGTTAATAGCAACAAAACCCACCCGGGCCCCACGGGGGTCACCATTATCTCCGGGTTTTTTAATCCCTTTAACGGAGCATCACAAAAAAAGATCAGGGGAGAGGAAGGACAAGTCATGCAGAGATGTGTGTAACCAAAGGGCGGATGGAACAGGGGAGGAACTTACAAACTTGCCCCAAGGTAGATGGGCCTTAAGCAGGCTTTGGGTAAACCCCAAAAAAAGCGGGGGGGAATTTTTTTTAAAACAACCACCCAACCCCCAAACACCATTTTGGGTTTTGTGTTCAGAGGGGGGACATCTGTCAAATACCGGGCTTTTGTCGAGTTAGCTTTTTGGAAACATAGTCATGTGTTGAAAGGCGGGGAAATTTTTGCTGGATGGGAGGAATCTGGGGATTAAAGGATTTTGTATTTTATACCAGGGTCTGGTTTTTCTGTGTTGAGAAAACCTTTTATCCTGACTCTAGTCATAAAGAAGAAGAGGGAAAAATACAAAACGGGCGATCGCATACTTGTTGACAAAGCACGCGGGGGGCGATGCGCATTCCTTGACTACCCATATGGAGGGAATACGGAGCGGCCGGAATCCGATAATGCTGACACACAACATCCTTCACTTGGAAAAAAAGAGAAAAAAAGGAAATAGGTTAAAAAGGGGAAAATTTGGATGGTGGAGGACTGTTTAAAAGGTGGTACATTTAAGAATTGACCCCGGTGAAGAATGGATACCATGCCAAGAGCTTTCGCTACATTTTTCGGGTAATCAACTTGAAAAGAATCAAACCAACCCACTTGTCGGGAGGCAGAGGTTCAGGCATTAATTCTGAGAACGATCTGAGCAGATGTAATCATTTATACGGATGTTCGTGATTAATGTGGAGTCGGGGTTTTCCCCCTTCAGGTGGGAGGTGGTTGTGAAGGAAGACAGTGGTGGTTTGGGTTGACTAAAGAGTCCACTATGGAAATCATGCGGACGCGATGATTTCGAATCAAACTTTATCCAGCATGTTTTCTCAGGACCAATGGATGCTGGGAAGATTGAAACAGGAGGGCTGAAAATTTGGGAAGAATCCGGGGGGTCGTGACAAAGATCAGTTTTTTTTTTTGTACCAGGCACAGGGAAAGGGGTGACGGGGGATAGGCTTGGGGTTTGGCCGCCCAAAAGGGGGAAATGGACCAGGCTGTTTTTTTAAAAATTCCAAGGAAAGGGGCTGCGATTCAGAATACGGGGCATCCAAAAACCCCAACCCAGAGCAAAAACCCAAAAGTTATGTGGGGGTCGGCAAAACGCTTTTTTGGGAGACAAAGAAGAAAAACCAACAAAGAACTGTGGGGTTTGCCACACCTGATGGACATATGAGGAGAGATCGGTTTAGGATAATTTTTTGAGGGGCAGGATGGTGATCCCATTAACCAAACAAACATTTATTTATTTTCTGACACACATGAAATTAAAGGTTTTTTAACAAAAAAATGGGTTTTGGACAATTTTGGGGGCCCTAAAAAGTTTGTGGGTTGATGAAAATGGAGGGGTTTGTAAAAATGGGGGAAAAAAAATAAAGGATATGGGGAGAAAGAGTTGCCAAAAAGATGAGAATGTACAAACCACGAGCCACAGGTCAATAGTTTTACACTAGAAATTTAAATTTGTGAAATAATGGGGACCTAGGGGCTGTTTATGTGGTCCTAGAACAAAAAGAATAAATTAGTACTTTTATAATTTATTTTTTTAAAGCGTTTTTTAAAACAATTTTTTTTTTTTAGAATTTATAAAAAGGAGCTAAAAACAGCCCTGGAAAGAGACTCCCGGGGATGTTAAAGATTTAAAGTTTTAAAAAATTATATATACTCATTAAAAAAATACTTTAGAATCACAAAAAGCCTGTCCGAAAATTTATCCCCGACCCTTTCCCAGAATGAAATCATATTTAAACCCCTTTAACCATCTCTGGTTTCCACTTCTACTTTGGGTTTTCCTTTAATTGTCTTTCCAACCCTTGGGACTTTTTTTAAAGTACTATTTTTATACATTTGAAGTTTTAAAGGTTTATGTTTTGCATTAAACTTTGGGGATTTTTTATTGCAAAGGTTTAAATACAAATCAAAGAACAAGGGTTAACATACACAATATACAGTGGACAGACAAAATAAATCATTATAAAACAGTTTGACTTTTTTGGATTTAAAGAGAATGATTGAAAAATTGTCACCAGTTTTTGAACTATCCAATTGAGGGCATGGTTAAAGGGTAATTAAATAAAAAAATTTGGTCTTTATCTAACTTAATGCTGAGGAGGGTTAGGAGATTCCAAACCTATATGCCCCAAAAACTGAGGATCATTTTCCCTTATTAACAGCTTTGTTAAATAACCAGGGCAGAGGTCTGCACTTTGACTGGATCATGTCAAAAGATAGGTTAAAAAGCTGTCAAATGCAAATGGGGCCCAAAAGAACAGGGGGAAAGTCAGTCAAAGAATGCATTGTTAGGAGGTGAACCAAATTCATGGAAAGGGGATGAGCGGGGCTTAAAGGGCTGACCATAACGTGCCCAACACCCAGCTCTTCGCAATTTCTTTCATATTGAAAATAATTGTTTTTTTTGTTTTGGCTTCATCCCAAAACCCTCATCTTTTAAAATTTTTTTAAGGGGGTGGGGGGAGTTTTTTATCTTTAGGGGGGCTTTACGGGTAGTCTAGTTTGGGGCCGAGATGTTATCTATCCACGGTTTTGTTCTGCACTCCCCCCTAGTGTGAAATTTTTGGCACGTGATTTGTAATTTAAAACTTAAATTCTCATTTCTTTTTAAAAACCCAAAACTGGCCTCAGAAATTTTCATATTTTTATCCAAATACAAAAATTTTAAAAGGTAGTTGATTAAATCAAAATGAAGAAACATCATATGTTAGAAATAACATCCTTGGAGTTTAAAGTGATGGATGATGGAGAAAGGGGGAATTTAAAAAAAATAAAGAAAAACAGGTTTTACAAATACAGCAAGTTGATATAAACAAGAGAATTTTTATTCATTTTCCGCCTTTTAGTTATTTGCAGATATCACCCCTAGACAGAGGCCCCTCAGCCGGGGAAACAGATCGCTCGGTGCGCCCAGAAAAAGGGAACCTTTCCTTTGTGTTTTGGAGGGAAAAGGTAACAGAGAGGAACAAAAACTTTGGGGAAAACCAACACACCACCAAAGGATACACTTGAGTTTTTTACTGAAGGTGTCCGCAATTCCGTTTTGATGTTTGGTTTTTAAAAACAAAGAATGATAAAATCTGAAAAATGATCGCGAGAGAGAATACACCACTCCATTCATCTCTATATCAGCTCCCCAATTGTTGACATCTAGTATATCAGGGTTTCTTAAATGTTATTCTCCTTACTAAAAAAACATTTAAAATTTACATAAACAAACAATAAATTTCATTGCCTTTCAGACCTTGGGTATGAAATTGTCCCCTTTATTTTAGACCTTAGGGAGCAGGAGTTAAAGGGATTTCCTTTTTTCCCAAAAAATCAAGTGTGGGGTTTAACCCCAAAATTTTTTGAGCCCGTCGATGGCAACACTTCATTATGCTAATGCCCAACAAATTTAAAAAAAAAATAAATTAGGGGGTCCCATGACCAAAATTGGGATTCTCAAACGGGAAAAAAGAAAAAACTTGTTTTTTTCTTTGCCATATCTTCCCCTACCCTTTTTCATGTTTTTTTTAATGAAGAAGAAAAGGTTTTTTTTGAAAAATTTAAAAAATGCATCTTTTTTTGTATTTTATAATCATATGAACTGTCTTTTTCTCACAAAGGAAAATTTGGATACCTGTGTTTTTCATTGACCGTCTGTTTGGGCAGGGGAGAAGGCAGCCGAGGAAATGGCTATGAATAGAACACCCTACCGTGATTTTGGGGTTTGACCCAGGATTGGGTAACTGGTAGGAAATAAATTTTAAATAAAAGTTTAAAAATTTAGTTTTTGTTAAACCAAATGATCATCTTTTTTGATCTTGTTTTTTAAACGGATATCTTCCCTATGCTTCTAATCCAGAAGGGAGGTTTGGAGTGAATGTCATCATAGAAATTTTTAATCCGAGGGTCATGTGGCTACTTTGGGCATCAGGTGTTTTTTTGGGGAATGAGAGGAACAGGTTTGCATCCATCATTTGTTGGGGGTTAAGAGGGTGGGGGAAAAACTTGGTCTTCCCCACGTCTGTTGGGTGAGGACACCAGTTTAACACATGATTTAGGAGTTTGGGGTTACCCAAAGT
Organism: Arion vulgaris; assembly: GCA_020796225.1. Lineage (NCBI taxonomy): Eukaryota > Metazoa > Mollusca > Gastropoda > Stylommatophora > Arionidae > Arion > Arion vulgaris. The sequence goes on from JADZMA010002736.1 coordinate 4,382, forward strand.
GAACTGATGCCTGAGAGGAGAGGAAAGGGGTTTTAAACAGTGGACGGGGAAAACCGATGCATCCTGGTCTGTTGGGGAGACTGGAAAACCCTTTGGGGCTGCCCGGAGTAAAAGTGTTTAGTAACAAATAAACATAGAAAGGGAACATAAATATGTTTTTTCATCCACAGGTAGACTTGGGTTTTGCATCCCGGGGGGCGATTTTAGCTTGGGGGGGCCGGAACCCGGGAAAATTTTCTGTCATCTGTCGGGTTTTTCGGGGCCGCTTTGGGGTTTGTTTTTTAAGGATGATGGAGGATCTGGTTTTTTTATAAGGGGGTCAAAACCCTTTTTTTGTTGTCTTCCCTTTGTCCCTGTTGGATGCATGGGTGATTCAACACATTTAATGTTTTTTATTTCTCAAATCCTACCTTGAACATTGGGGTTTTTCTTAACAGTTCCCCCATTGTGATCTTTCTTTTTGGGGTTTAGTTATGGACCGTTTTGACATTGATAAAAGAGGGTTTTGAAGTATGGGAATTTATCAGTTTCCTTTTTCGCCAAGCATGTTTTGGGGGTGTCACGCATTGGTTCATCTAACCCTTTTTTTCCATTTAATATGAGGGGTTTAAATAGTAATAATAACTTTAAAAAGGATAATTTTTAATGAAAAAATGTAACTGTTTCTTTTTTTTTTCTCTGTAGAAAAAGAAAAAAATTTTTAAACTTTAACTCCCTTTTTTTTAAAAAAAAATTTCACATCTTTTCTATTCATCCTTAACATCTTCAGCACCCTTTTTTCTAATGAAAAACATATGAACTGGGAAAAAGGGGCCCCCGATCCACGGGGATAAAAAAACCAGTTTATACAAATCATTAGTCACTGACTGGGTTCCTGTGGGGACACGCCAAACTATGATCCCCCTTTTGTACACAAGAGGAAAAATACAAGGTTTCAGTTGGGCAGACAATTTACATCCACCCCTTTAGTCAAGAGTCATATTTTCAAAAAAACCCGGGGGCCTACAGCCTGTAAGTTTTCCTTTTTTTCGGCACGGTTTATTTTTAGGAGAACTGCTAGTGTGGCAATTACATTAAAAATACATGTGTTGTTAACACAGTGAAGTAATCATTTAGCATACTTGTCAACTTCATAAGGATAAAAACCATCATCATCACACTCAGGTGCCGTGTCACTGACGTAGGCGATCATGGATTTCCGCAAATCTCTGTCTCCGGTATGTGCTATCATCTCAGATGTTGACGCTCTTCCGTGTCCTGAAGTCATGCTGTCCAAAAATAATTTTCTGCTGTCTCTTCTCCCTTCGATTTTACGAGTTATCACAATGTGTTCAAACCTCCCTTCTCATCACATGTCCAAAAATGATTACTCTTTTCTTATATTGACAATTAGTTTTCTCTTTGTCTTGGCTTCATCCAACACCTCCACTTTCATCATTTTAGCAGCCCATTGTATTCTCATCATTCTTCTGTAAAACCACATCTCTGTGGCCTCAGAGATTTTTCTATTTGTTTACATCCCATACAACAAACCAAAGGAGCATATCTCTACTTAGCTTTCCTGGTGAAACATACTTTAGAAACTAAGAACAGAAACTGAGATATCCAGAACCACAACTGGACAAGGTCTTGGGAAAGGTTTCCAAGCAAATGTAAGTACTGGCCATATTTTCACACTCAAACAAATGAATGAAAACCTTTAATATAAGAGGGAGCTGCACCTGTGTTTTATGGATCTGGAAAAGATACTTAACAAGGTTCCTGAAGAAGCTCTGGGACTGCCTGACAAGTAAGAACATTCCAGAACACCTAATCAGAGCAGTACATAGCTTATAAAAAGCTGCATGAACTGTGTAAGGACACCAACAGTCAGAAGAGTTTAAGACTACTAGTGGTGTAAGACAGTGAGATGGATTAGCACAGTGCATAAGCATTCGCCTATCGACTCAGTCACAAAAGGCTTTTGGTTCAATGTTCCACGCATGAAGAAAGGAATTATCACTTCCTACACTATTGTGTATTGTCAGACAGGGTGATATTCTGTCATTCTGCCTTTTCATCTTCATGATGGATGATGTCATCAAAACCTGTAAGAAGAAGACAAAGAAGCAAATCTATAAATGTTGCAACTACAATAAATGTACAAATAGTTTTCTACAAATTTAAATCTAGAAACGTTGAAACTACAATAAATGTGTAAATAGTTCACGTATAAAGATAGCTCTAGAAATGCTGTAATTACATTAAATGTTCATATTTTCATAGGTTTAACCTGTCGACTATTTACATCAAAGAAACCCGGTTACAGTTTCCTGAAGACAGCTACTCATTTTTAAAGAGATGGGACCTCAGAATTCATTGAATGCAACCATACAAGAGCATATGAGTTTTACACTAAATACCATTTGGATAAAAGTACAGAAGTGGTAACATTTAAAAGAAAAGCCAGACAATTACTGGTGACAGTGAAAAATGTTTTGGATTCAATGGGAGTTCGGTTTTGGTTAAGTAGTGGAACATGTCTAGGTAAGTGCAAGAGATACTGCATTTTAACATATGGTGATATACGTAAGAAATATTTGGGGGTCTCTGTGGCTAGGTAGTTAAGTTCTTGTCCTGCTTTCAAAGGTCGTGGTTCGAATCCGACGGCAACGTTCTGCTCACGGGTGTATTTTTTCAGAGACCCTAAGATTGTTACCGGGCTACAGAGTTTGAGCTTTGTGCAATACTTCTGCAGATTCATGCCATTTCTTCGAAGAGGGACTGAGTCATATCGGGTAAAACCCGGTGCAGTGAAGACAATCCTTCAGCTTTAGACTCCTTTTAGATATAAGAAATATACTTTAAAATAGTCTCGAACTTTTCAACTTGGGAAAATTGATTAGAAAATTTATCAGCATCTCATTAGAAGCCTGGTCCCTTTCAGTGTGCTAAGGCACTTTGACAGTACATTTAGCAGCGAGTTTGGTTTTTTTAAACATTTACCCTTAAACTTTAAAAGTTGTGTCTCCATGTGTCTGCTGGGCTTTTCCTTTGTATTTTTTGTGTTTGAATCTAGAATACTAACTACTGAGCTATTCATCATATTAACCACTGAGCTATTCTCTCTCACGATCACCTAAAGACTGATGTACAGATCTCTCCATAAATTATTCATGTGGAAATCTGATTCATGCAGCCTTAGCATGGGTGGTTTCGTCACATCTTCAGTGCCATTTGGGGCTCTGCTGCTTATCATTTGGCGATGTGTCCGATTCCCAGCCTTTACTGGGTTTGCTCTCCGTTAGCCTTTGGCTGTCCCCAGCCGTCCTGCAGGGCAGCAGGTTGACTTCTACACATTTAGACACGTATCCAATTTCAGCCAAACCTCTTAGTTCCCTCTTTGACATGCATGGCAGGTAACAGTGGTTCTATTTTACACCACAAATTTGGGTTCGGTAACCACTGCGACTGAGCTATTCTAGCATTCCTGGTACCAACTCTGGAAGTTTTCCTGGTAGAGAGAAGATCAGTCTGTAACTCAGCCCTTCAGCTTGTAAGCATTACTAATGTATATTGTTGTCGAATTATTAAGCAAGAACCTTATAGAAATACAATTTCCATTGCGTAAGTTTATGTAGCACTTGAAAACATATTCAATTTTTGATCTGCCAGGTTGGTTTCGACAGTGTGATTTTATTTCCCACACTACTGATGTAGACATTGGTATTCTTATCAAGGATTATAGAGATGAGTTGGTGGGTTTCTTGGAAAATTCTGGCCTCATTTAACTCATCGTTTGGCAAGGTTAGTATTGTGGCTTGTATTTGACACTATGCATCAAATAATTTGTCAAAGTCATTATCATATGTTCATATATGTAAATAGTAAAGACTAAGATTACGATCAAGCTTCATCAGCTCACATCAGAATTGTCATCTGTTCACCACGCTAAAGATAAAAATGTGACTGGGCACAGAACAGGCTGTACATCTGTTGAAAAAATGCTGCTATAAGAAGCACAGAAAACATATATCACCCATATCATTCTGGGACAAGTTTCTTGGAAATGCTAAAAACCCCTGACCACTGTTTCCTTGGAGCATAATCAAGTTGATGTCATAGATTGCAAGAATAAGAAGGATAAGTTCATAAATAGGTCTTGTCAAACGGAGTGTTCATCATCATTCATTCTCGTACTGTTACTGTATTTTTTTTATTTCTTAGTGAATATGGGTTCCAACAAGTTTAATTCCTTAGAAAACAAACATCCTATATCAACCATTCCTCCCTAAGTTATCTTTAGTTCAGAGGCTGGAGTGAAGTTTGCATTCATCTCTTCTTATGTCACTCTCTCCATCCTTCTTTACCATTTTATGTTGTGCACATAGAATAGCTCCCCATGAGATCACCACCTTGTAGTGGTGGAGAGATTGCATACCTACATGATCTGGAAATCTATTCTGTCAGAATCTTGCTCCTGGTAGGACTGGCATGTCAGACAGGTTGTAGGAAAGAAGGCAGGCAAACTAACCTCCTTATCCCAGTTGGGGGTTAGGATGGACAGCAACCCTTCCTGCACAAATATGTGTTACAGAAACATAAGCAAGAGACACTTTGTTGCATCAGGTCAGATGAGGTCAACCAAGTAACATATTTAATGAAGAAAGGAGACCAAACTTGAAAGGAAGTCTCCATCCAGACGGTTAAACTTCTAACACCTAAATCTACATTTGTAATCTGATTTTGAAATGTAAGATAGCTCTCTGATGGACAGTGAAGGGAGACTGAAGGCCTGAGCATCCATGGAAACATGGAGAAGAACTGTGGAAAGACAGATGAAAGATTATGGCCTTACTGTAGAGACATTTGCTGATGGCGAACGGCAACAATGAAAATCTTTTGTGGAAGCTTTTGTGTCAGACAGACTACGAAGAGGATACAGATATGGAATAGAATAACTGAATCGATTTTCATGTAGGTTACAAAATATTTATATAAATGAAAAGTTCTAATTTGTTATTTTACGTTACTTGAGCTTTTTTAATCACATTAAATACAAACACAGTGAAAATGTGTAAGACATGCACACAACTAATGACTTGATACATGACATAACTGTTCATTTCTTCTATGTTCTGCTTAAAAAATCTTGTGTTACGCTATATCACAGTTTGTTGTTGCGATGTCTGCATCTTTCAACAGATGTACTCGTTTTCAGCATTATATTTTATTGCAATAGATTTCATTATTTGCTAAGACAAGTTGCCGTGATGCAGTCTGTTACCAGGGCCACTAAATAAAGGGTCTTGGTCAGCCCTGGGTTGCTAACATCTGTCATCTTATTTAATTCATACTGTTCATTTTAAAGAGATATGTAAACTCACTTTACGAATCAATCCCAGCTTTTTAACGCTGTTTGTGATTTTTCTAGACATTATTACGCTCAGTAGTTTGCCATTGCTTTCTGAACGGATGGTGCCATCGTCCTTTGTAAAATCCAGGCAAAACAATTTGCGATCCAAATTGTCCACAGCATGATTCGAACTCAGAACGCCGGGTTAATAGACCGAATCACTATCCCCTAAGCCACAGATCGCACATTGTACTACGTAGGATCTTATAATTCAATTTTATATTTTTCCAGTTTTGTACTGAGCAGAATCTTATAATTCCTGTTTGTATTTTTCCAGGTTTCTGATAGCCTTGAGCTGTCATTTCTGTTTGGAGATGTTAAGTTAGATATATTTTTTTTCTACAACGCGGAAAAATTTATCTGGAATGGTGGTACTCAGGCATCTACAGGAAATAAATACAAGTAAGTGCGCTTCATTTTTTGTCATCTAGTCTAGATTATTGATGGACTCCTTTGCTAAAGAATCTCAAGGTGAAATATTTACTTCATTGCACTGAGTCGCCGGTGGTTACAGCCCAAATTTGGGCTGAAGAATAGAACCACTGTTACCTGCCACGCATGTTGTAAGACGCGACTAAGGAGGTTTGGCTGAAATCGGATGCACATGTCCTCAAACGTGTAGAAGTCTATGCGTTTAGGGCCTACCAAACCAATGTGCAACGTAAACACGTTCTTGGCAAAGATCAAACATATCACAGAGTGATTAAATTGGTTATGAAAGAACTAATGCAAAGAAAAAAATTGACTGAGTTTTCCCATATAGCTTCAACTATATTGGCAGAGATGAGCACGCCATCTGCCGAGTGTTGCACATGAATTCGTAGCTCCTGAAACAATCCTCTTAGCTGCATTTGTTTAAGATTTCTCATAACACTTTCACAAGTGTAAGCTTGTGAGTAAAAGATAAAAGGGAAGACTGCAGTAATACTATATATCAAAGGTGACCGAGAAAGCTATATACCAAAGGTGACCGAAGTAAAACTATATACCAAAGGTGACTGGAGTAAAACTATATACCAAAGGTGACTGGAGTAAAACTATATACCAAAGGTGACTGGAGTAAAAATATACCAACAGACCGGAGTAAAACTATATACCAAAGGTGACCGGAGTAAAACTATATACCAAAGGTGACTGGAGTAAAACTATATACCAAAGGTGACCGGAGTAAACTGTATACCAAAGGTGACTGATTAAAACTATATATCAAAGGTGACCCGGGGTAAAACTATACCAAAGGTGACCGGAGTAAACTATATACCAAAGGTGACCGAGAAAACTATATACCAAAGGTGACCGGAGTAAAGCTATATACCAAAGGTGACCCGGGGAAAAATATATACCAAAGGTGACCGAGAAACATATCAAAAGGGGAAAAACAAAAAATGAAAAAGG
>JADZMA010002737.1:0-11170 GCA_020796225.1 Arion vulgaris
ATTTAAGTTAGGTTAAACGGATACTATAAGACTAAAAAGATCAAATTGACAGTGGAAAGTTAAACGGATACTATAAGACTGAAAAGATCAAATTGAACAGTGGAAAGTTAAACGGATACTATAAGACTAAAAAGATCAAATTGAACAGTGGAAAGTTAAACGGATACTATAAGACTGAAAAGATTAAATTGAACAGTGGAAAGTTAAACGGATACTATAAGACTGAAAGATCAAATTGAACAGTGGAAAGTTAAACGGATACTATAAGACTGAAAAGATTTGTGGGGTGTGTTTTTGTTGCAAATCACCGAGAAGTCAGTGACCGTATCCAGAACGTTCGTCCTGGGTCGATGATTTCAGAAACAGCAGGTGAGACAGAAATGGATAATTAATAATAAAAGAAAATATGATTGATATAACGGATGTCTGGTGTTAAGTGAAACCCAAAGAACAGTCAAAACATCAACGGGTCAAGAAACAAGACACAGTTCAGTCAGGATACGGCAGGTGGGGAGGGGGCGGGGAGACATGTGTGGCGAATGTAATGAGAGAGCAGACTGGTTGGCTAGCCCTGCTACCAAATCTGGAGGTCAATTAATAGATAAAGCTAGTATTCCTAAAGCATTCACAACCTGTGGCAAAAACAAGTTGATTTTCATCTAAGCTAATCCATGAAATTTCCCTTAGATTGCAAGAACTTGTACTGAAGATTAGAGTCACCGTGTGGGACTGGGGCCTAAAGGGGACGCAACAAAATAGTACCACTGCGACCTACAAGGCATGTCGTAAGAGGTGACTGAGGTGGGGCGCCTAGGAAGCATCCTAGTCAATAAAAGCGTCGCAGGCATTGGATCAGCTGGCCTACTTTATTGGCACAACGTATAATTGCTCTTAGGCTCAGATCACATACAGATGACAAAGAGTGGTTTAACAAGTGGTCGATGTGAAGCCTTCGAAGAAGAAGTTTGGACTTTCAGCCTGCTCTGAATCAGATCCTTGAATGTTTTTTTACTTGTTAACTTCAACACGGCACTTACATCTTAGCGTCCCGTCATCGATAGGACTAGAAACTTGATCTCATCTACTTTGAGATCAGGATCTCGGGAAAATATCCCGATCGCTCAACGCGGGAACAGCCGAGTATCATTTGAGCACCTCACCTTAACGACACTAGACCCCCTCACATTTTAACATATTCTTACACAAATATATTCATCATCTATTAACTCCCCATTTTAACATATTCTTACACACATATATTCATCTTGTAATCTAACTCAAATTTTAAACATATTCTTACACAACATATATTCATCTTGTAATCTAACTCATATTTTAACATATTCTTACACAACATATATTCATCTTGTAATCAATCAATTTTACATATTCTTACACAACATATATTCATCTTGTAATCTAACTCACATTTTAACATATTCTTACACAACATATATTCATCTTGTAATCTAACTCATATTTTAACATATTCTTACACAACATATATTATCTTTTAATCTAACTCATATTTTAACATATTTTTCACAACATATATTCAATCTGTAATCTAACTCATATTTTAACATATTCTTACACAACATATATTCATCATCTAGTCTAACTCACATTTTAACATATTCTTACACAACATATATTCATCTTGTAATCTAACTCATATTTTAACATATTCTTACACAACATATATTCATCTTGTAATCTAACTCATATTTTAACATATTCTTTCACAACATATATTCATCTTGTAATCTAACTCATATTTTAACATATTCTTACACAACATATATTCATCTAGTCTAACTCATATTTTAACATATTCTTACACAAAAATATATTCATCTAGTCTAACTCATATTTTAACATATTCTTACACAACATATATTCATCTTCTAACTTAATGTACAGAACATTTCATATTTAATTTTTCCATATTTCATGTAATACTGTAATATACTACGTTCCACGTTCATAACTCTCGTTTACCTGATTTCTGCAGTCTCCGCTATCTCTTGATCCATCCGTCTGCCCACACAGATCTCTAGGTTTTCCACATCGCTTTGAGAACTTTGATAAGCCTCTCTACTTACACCAGTAATTAGGTTATGATTTTCTTTTGCCCCAGGATAAAAACATCCTGACTACTGGAACTGAACGGGGTCTCACATGGAGCCCGTGCTCTGCTTTCAGCCAGACTCTCAGTTCTGTAACGAATACGTGAAAATACTTTTCAAACTATTCAGCAGACTCTCAGTTCTGTAGAAAATGGAAAATACTTTTCTAGACTATTCAGCCAGACTCTCAGTTCTGTAGCGAATATGTGAAAATACTTTTCTAGACTATTCAGCCAGACTCTCAGTTCTGTAACGAATATGTGAAAATACATTTCTAGACATTCACAGAACTTGACAAGTGAGAAGCATTTTATTTTGAAATAAATCTTTAATTTTGCATATTTCTTTAACTCACATGTGACAACGAAATGTTACTTTAAATACGAGAAAGGGGAGAAATCATGAGACCTTTTCCCTTACTAACATCTAACAATAACCACCATCTTACGTTAGTAAGGGTCGAGATTAACAGTCTACAGTAATGACTAAATGATGCGCTTCCATGTGACGTAGCGTATGCAAATATAGCTTAGTAGTTCAAAATGGAAGATTGAAGAGACTAGAGATGTGGTTCTCAAACTTGTTGAAGTCCTCGCACACTTCAAGTCTGATACAACAAAGTGTCCACTATATACAACAACTGATCAAACAAAGTGTCCACTATATACAACAACTGAGTAAATAGTCCTCGCACACTTCAAGTCTGATAAAACAAAGGCTACTATATACATAACTGATAAAACAAAGTGTACACTATATACAACAACTGATGAAACAAAGGCACTATATGCAACAACTGAGTAAATAGTCCTCGCACACTTCAAGTCTGATAAAACAAAGGCTGCACTATATATAACAACTGATAAAACAAAGGCTGCACTATATATAACAACTGATAAAACAAAGGCTGCACTATATACAACAACTGATAAAACAAAGGCTGCACTATATATAACAACTGATAAAACAAAGGCTGCACTATATATAACAACTGATGAAACAAAGGCTGCACTATATACACCTGATAAAACAAAGTGTACACTATATACAACAACTGATAAACAAAGGCTGTACATATACAACAGCTGATAAAACAAAGGCTGCACTATATACAACAACTGATGAAAACAAAGCATGTACTTATACAACAACTGATAAAACAAAGGCTGTACTATATACAACAACTGATGAAACAAAGGCTGCACTATATACAACAACTGATGAAACAAAGGCCTCATATACAACAACTGATGAAACAAAGGCTACTATATGCAACAACTGATAAAACAAAGGCTGCACTATATACAACAACTGATAAAACAAAGTGTACACTATATACAACAACTGATAAAACAAAGTGTACACTATATACAACAACTGAGTAAATAAGATACAACAACTGAGTAAATAAGATACAACAACTGAGTAAATAGATACAACAACTGAGTAAATAGATACAAAAGCAAAGAGATACAGACATAAGTGACAAATGCTACGTACCTTTACCATCAATGACTTTCTGCCTGTGAAAGCATGGGTATACTTGTTAACAGACTTTAGCAGTGACCGATACAACTAAACATGTCTTTAGCAGTGACTGGACACGAAACATGTCTTTAGCAGTGACTGGAAGAACAACTAAACATGTTTTTAGCAGTGACTGGATGAACGACTAAACATGTATTTAGCAATGAAAATTTCAAAATTAGTTACTATGACTTAAAACGTATGAAAAAGTCAAAAACGTATGAAAAACTAGAATTACCTCTTTCATAAAAATTGTTTTTCTGGCACCGCGTTGCTGGCCCTTGTTCTGGGATTTCCTAGGACGCATATAGGAATGTGACCGATAACGCTGGTGCACTGCCACACCCTTTGTTCTGGGATTTCCTAGGACGCATCTAGGAATGTGACCGATAACGCTGGTACATGAGGCACACCTTTGTTCTGAATTTCCCAGGACGCATCTAGGAATGTGACCGATAACGCTGGTGCACATGGGCACACCCTTTGTTCTGGGATTTCCTAGGACGCATCTAGGAATGTGACCGATAACACTGGTGCACATGGGCACACCCTTTGAGAACCACTGAAATGGTACTATCTTAGCACAATTTGCATAAAATTTAGAAATGACAGAACGGGCGTTCTTCTCTTCCCTCATTTACTTCATTATAGAAGTGTTGGTAAGAGGAGGTGAACTATCGTTATAGAAGTGTTGGTGGAGGAGGCGAAATATCGTTATAGAAGTGTTGGTAGAAGGAGGTGAAATGTCGTGATTGTGTGTGTACTTGTTTTAATACGCTTGTTATGTACACTGCTATTCAGTTTCTTAAGTTTGTATATGTTGCTTTCGCATGATATTCCTCTTGTTCTCTACTCGTTATACTTTTTCAGTGTAGTTTTCTGTGGTAGTCGATACCAGGGCATTTTTGTCAGGTGTCCAAATCGTTTCATCTATTGTTCTTTTACGAATTACATTAGAGATTTTACATCTTAATGTATTCTTAATGTATGTCCCAACAACTTCCATCTCTTTTGTATTTCTTCCTCGATATTGTTGATATCTGTGCGCCAGGTGATCTCAGTATTTTCTCTGGTACCAGCGAATTTGGAGAATTCTTCTGAGACATCTTCCCCCAAAGCCTCTTTTGCAACGCTTGTCTCCTGTACCTCTCTTACTTTCTTTGAGATTCCAAGAACGGACTTTTGTATGCGCTTACATAACAGTATTTTTCATCTCCTTGGTTATGTCTCTGGTCCATGTTTTTCGTGGACGGCCGTTTGTTTTGTATCCACTGTAGCGGAGTAACATTGCTCTTTGATGTGCACTGTCTGTTGGTAATCTGCTTTATATGGCAGAACCATTTAATTTGTTGCTTCTTGATAAAGTTCAGTACTGATGCTGTACGCACTTTTTTCCTGATGTCTTCAATTCTATACCGGATTCTTCTTGATACTTCCAGCATTCTGCATAGATACTTCATCTCTGTCGTTACTGGTTTTCTTCTATCGTTTGATGTCTTCATTTCTAAACAGGTCTCGTCTTGATACTCCCAGCATTCTGTGTAGACACTTCATTTCTGTTGTGACTAATTTCCTTCTACCGTTTGATATCAGCGTTCAGTGGCCTTTTTTCACAAATTTCATCTATAAGACGCTCCAAAATTCGTGAACATCTTTACCGACTGATATAAAATCATCCACTTGACAGAAACTATTGTTTTTCACATTTTTATATAGATAACAGTGGTGATCTTTCTAAAGTATTTTCTGCTCACTCAAATCTTTAGCGCTGTAAAATTTTCCTTCTATGTTATTAGTAAAATAACAGCAATGTTGATTTGTATACATGTAGAAGTTTAACAATGCGTGCAGTTTTTAAATAATTACGCATTTACGTTCTAAACATGCAATTCAGCGCAAGTGAAAATCAGAATCAGTGGAATTAACCATTTCATACTGTATCCGAACCAATGTCATTGGCGTATGCACACACCCTCTTTTCATTGATAGAAGTGGAAGGTATCATTTGTTCACTATGACCCATTGTTTGTTAGAATAAGTAATAAGGATACGCCTTTGCAAACATTCGCCACCATTTTGTGTATTACTGTAAATTCTAAACTTTGATTATAATTTTGTTGTACTTATGCAAATTATACAACAACATTTTTACATCAACCAAGCTACCTACCAATTAGTTAAACATGGATTTGCAGATCGTTAGGGTAATAAGACTGCCTGAAAAAAAATTCCGTTATCCTTTCGGTAGATTTCGTACAAATTAACCATTAGTGTGTTCACGAATTTTAGAACGAACTATAGTAATCCATCTGTCAGATTTGTGTCCTTTTTAATATTTAAAAAAGTTTTCGAGTTTTAAAATTTAATTCAAAAACCCCCAAATTTAAAAATTGACTTTTGACAAAAAAGTAAAAAAATACAATGAATTAAACAATTAATCACTAATTTCATTAAGAACAAAATTAAAAAACTAATATAAATGTTTGACACGTGGTAGAGTTATTTTTTTATGAACGGAGATGAAAGACAGATAGGTAGAGAGAGAGAGAGAGGGGAGACAGAAGTGAGAGACGAGTAGAGACAGAGGGGAACTGGAGACAGAGAGAAAGAGAGATTGCAAAAACAGGCACAAAACACGAAGGACGAAAATTTTCCCAACGGGTATCAACAATTAAATATTCCCAATTCCAAGGCGAGAGAAAAAGGTTGCAATTTTTGGGTGCTTATTTCTTTCATGAAATGCATCTTCGTTTTGGGAAGCTATTGATTGCGTTTCTTTATGATTTGATTGCCGTGTGATTCGTTTTTTTTTTTATTATTGATTTAATACTGCTTAATTTTTTGTTTTTTTGTTAACTGGTGATCAATTTCGATATAGAAGACTACGAAAAGTGTTTGCAATGGGAAACACGAAACAACAAAGCATTTTGGGGTCGAGTTTTTGCTATTTATATTTCTGTGCTGTGTGAAAGTAAATTTTCCCACTTTGATTATTTTTTGAGCTTGATAAAGGCTTTTTGGTCAAACGTTGCTGTGTTTGATATTGTTTTTTGTAAAATTTTATTTTTTTCTGAAAGTGTTTCGTTTTAGAATAACCCAAACTTGTTGAGCTTTGGGTTTCGGAAACAAATTTAATTTTTGGATGTTGTACATTGTTTTTTTTTTTTCTGAAGACTATATTGGCTTCATTAATAATAATAAAATTCCTCTTTTAAAATATTTAAAGCATGCAACAACCCACACCGCTCTATCCGGGACAACTCGCTCAATCTCTTAAAAATGGAGATATTTCTTGCCTCTAAGAAAGTTTTGATTTGATTCAGGGTTTTAAAGTCCCCCTTTTTTCTTGAACCTTTGTTCTCCACTTCAATGCCTGCTTTGATATACTTTATCATTTCTACTCAAGATATGCCCAACATATCTCCATCTTCTCCACTTCAATCCTGCTTTATATACTTTGATCTTTTCTCCAAGATATGTCCAACATATTCCATCTTCCCACTTCAATGCCTGCTTTGATATACTTTGATCATTTCTACTAAAGATTTTCCCCAACATATTCCATCTTCTCCTACTTAAAACAGTTTTGAAAGTACTGCGTTGACCAAAATTTCTCTGATTTCATCATTTCCCCCAATTCCTCCTTTTTTATATTCATTTTTTTTTCGCAGACATCTATTTTCAAATGCATTCAACTTGTTTTATATTTCTTTGTTTTCCAACTCTCCTGGTATTTTTAGGATTGATACAACATTTAAATTAAAAAAATTGTAATTTGTTTTAATACTATATAACTTTGACCCTGTGCGTGTTGTTAGTGAACTCCCCCGAAGGCGGGTGGTCGGTTCGCTCCTGTGCTGAAAATTTTTCCCGACCTGACGGCTTCAGGTCGACCCAGCCTCAACTGGGTCCAAAAAGCTCTGGGAAAGTAAAGGCCGGCGTGATGCTGACCCATCACCCATCGTGTCCGAGGGCAATGAAAATACGGCCCAAAAGTATTGACCTATATACCAAGGTATGAAGGGGCCTTTACTTCTTTTTTTTATATCTTGAGTTCCATATTACCATGCTTCAACCTTACAGGGACTTTCTCACAGATTGATTGATTGATTATTATAGGGCCATCTCATTGCACTTCTGATAACCTAATGTGCTCTGATATCATTCTTAAAAAGACAAATCTCAGCGGGATAAAAATTTTTTTGGAATTTTATTATTTTAATTTATCTAATGAATTTTGTGGGCGCGGCTTTCCGCCTGATATTCTCGCATTTGAAATGTCAGGTTGTTTTCGTGTTCAACTTGAAAACGGAGCCCCCTACACAGAGAAATGTGGGGAGGACACGTGTACATCGACCCCGGGCAGAGTACACTGTGAACATGGGCAGTGTACATCGACATAGGACAAGTAAATGGGGGAGGAAAACGTGTAAACGACATAGGGCAAGTAAATGGGGAGCATGGACACACGTGTAACGACATAGCGACAGAGTACACTGTGAACATGGGAAAACGTGTACCGCTGCGACAAGTACACGGGGACATAAAACGTGTACATCGACATAGGGCAGAGTACACTGTGAATGGAAAACGTGGCATCGACATAGCGACAGAGTACACTGTGGGGCATGGACACTGTACATCGACATAGCACAGAGTACACCGTGAGAGCATGGAAAACGTGTACATCGACATAGCGACAGAGTACACTGTGAGGCATGGAAAACGTTCATCGACATAGCGACAAGTACACTGTGAGAGATGGACACGTGTACATCGACATAGCGACAGAGTACACTGTGGGGCATGGACACCGTGCATCGACATAGCGACAGAGTACACGGAGCATGGACACTTTTCATCGATATGGACAGAGTACACGAAGAGATAAACGTGCATCGACATAGGGCAAGACCTGTGGAGCATGGAAAACGTGTACATCGACATAGCGACAGAGTACCGGAGCATGGACACGGTACATCGACATAGCGACAAGTACACTGTGAGATGGACACGTGTACATCGACATGGGGCAAGTACACTGAAGAGCATGGACACACGTTCATCGACATGGACAGAGACCGAGAGAGAGAACACACGGGACACGACATAGCGCAAGTACATGGGGGCATGGACAAACCCTATACATCGACAGACAGAGTACACTGGGGAGCATGGAAACGTGTACATGACGGATCGGCAAAGAACGCGATTGGGGATGGAGGAGGAGTAATAGTGCCCGCTCACAGAAAATGAAAGGGCACGAAGTCGTTGCCGGAGAATGCCGCGAAATAATCCTAGAAGAAGCAGCGCCTTTACAAAAAAGAGCGACATTCGTAGCCCTGTCGGCCATCAAGACACCAAAGGCTAAATTTTAGCTCAAACGGCCTGAATTTTTCACATGTTCCCATAGGACTAGGGGAAATCAATCTCACCACACTGCTCAGGAAAATATCTGAAAAAAATCGATAGCTCACTTGGGGCGACCCAATACGTTTGGGGGCGGGGGTCAGCCTAACCTCTACGCTACAGAGACCCAAAGATATCTTCTCCCAGGAAAGATATTTATCTTCTTTCAGGCCAGCACTGATTTCTTGAGATTTGCTGTTGCGTATCTTGGTACTGTGCTATCGCCACATCTGAGAATACTAACAGATGACATTTCAGTATGCTAGCCTAAAGATTTATGACTTCCAGGTCAACATTTAGCAGCCAACATCAATTTTCCAGATTGGAATGGTGACTAAATCACGCGCACACTTAAGCACGTGCACACTCTGATAATAAATTATGAAATAAAAAGGTATTAAAATGTGCATCTTGGTGCGCACTGTTAGTGTGAACAGTTTCCTACAGCCAAGCCTCATTAAATGGGATCAAGAAATACAATACAGAAATTTATTAGCAAATGTTATTTAAATTTGTGGCTTTTAATTAGGAATTAATGTTACAGTTGTTTACAACACGGGTCTAGATTTTAATTATTGTAGTTCATGGCCAAATAAATATGAAGATTGGGTTTCCATTCTTTTGATGTTGTTTCCGTAGAATCAGTTCGAATGTTCCCAGGTTGAACTTCTGAGTTGCACCGGAAGTGATATCTGATCAGGTGCATTCTCCAAATCGAGTTTCTACATTTCAGTTCAGTTTAAGAAGTTAAGATTATCCTGAAACAATCCAGATAAATGATGTGAAGAAATACAAATGGAGGATACAACCCAGAGCACGACAGTATAAATACACTAAACAGAAAAGCACAGTCCAGTCTTCAGACCCAGAATGGGACACTGCAGTCTCAGAGCACATCACCATAGAATGGGTCTAAGGAACTAGGCTGCCTGCACCTGCAGCACTAAAGCAGTCCCAGAGTACATCCAGCAAGACTGCCCAGCCTGAGACGTGGAGAATGGAAATCTGACCAACAGGAAGAACCCTTAAAAACAAACTATGGTGGCCCGTTAAAGACCTCAAGCGCACCGCTTTGTTTATGACACATACCGGAGTAGTCGTATAGCAGAAGTTGATCGGTGAAGACATCAAGCGCACCGCTTTGTTTATGACACATAACGGAGTAGTCGCATAGTAGAAGTTGACCGGTGAAGACATCAAGCGCGCCGCCTAGTTCATGACACATACCGGAGTAGTCGTATGAGCAGAAGTGATCGGTGAAGACATCGCGCGCCGCCTTATTCATGACACATACCGGGAGTCGCATAGTAGAAGTGATCGGTGAAACATCAGCGCGCCGCTAGTTCGAACATACCGGAGTAGTCGTAAGAGAAGTTGATCGGTGAAGACATCAAGCGCGCCGCCTATTCATGACACATACCAAAGTAGTCCATAGTAGAAGTTGATCGGTGAAGACATCAAGCGCGCCGCCTAGTTCATGACACATACCGGAGTAGTCGTATAGCGAAGTTGATCGGTGAAGACATCAAGCGCGCCCCCTATTCATGACACATCCGGGTAGTCGCATAGAAGTGATCGGTGAAGACATCAAGCGCGCCCCTAGTTCATGCACATACCGGAGAGTCGTATAGCGAAGTTGATCGGTGAAGACATCAAGGCCCCGCCTTTTTCATGACACATACCGGAGTAGTCGCATAGAAAGTTGTTCCTGACATCACTGCTCCATCGGTGTCTCATCTCTCCTTACCACTGTTTACTATAAGTCCACTGACTCTCATAACTACCTTCTATATACATCATCACACCCTTGGCTTTCGCAACTCTCTACCCTTCTCTCAGCTACTCCGTCTACGACGCCTATGTCATGACGACGATGATTTTCGTCACCGTGCTCTAGGATGCTCGATTTTTTCGACGCCGTCTTTACCCTGAGGAGGTTCTCATCAACGCCTTCGTCGTGTCCACCTATCTCGTCACCCCGCTCTTCCCTTCTACCGTCCCCTTGGGGCCTACCAAATTGGTGCTCACCTTTCACCCCACACGCCGCTGCTGCCCGTATCTTCTCTAAAGTGCGGATCTTCGGGAAGCCAGCTTCCTCGCGGATC
>JADZMA010002738.1:0-11168 GCA_020796225.1 Arion vulgaris
ATTTTCAAATGTCTACACTATGAGCCTTTCTGACTATGTTCCAGAAAACAACATTCTCAGCCATTAAAGACACATGGGTTTGTCACACAAACTATCAATTTTTGGGCTGAGCCATGGTGTTTGGATGTCATCCTACAAATGTTGGAAAATTGCATCTGACAAGTGTCAGCCTTTGCCAATGTTCGGGATTGTACGACGAATTAAACCACTACATTTTCGGCCTTGATTTTCTAGCCACGGTGAGGTTGTTCTGGAACATTGTTTCTCTTTTCCACTTCAGTTTTTCTGTATTTATTTGTTATTCGTTTTTAGTCATATATTTTCATTCCTTTAACCGTTGTAATATCTTTGACACAGTCTACATGTAGTGTTTTGTGACAATCGTTACTTTTGTTGTATTGTTTGCTTGATAAAGGCCTTTTTGGTCGACATGTTGCTGTGCATTGTCATTGTTTTTGTATTTTGTACAACTACAGTACTTTGTTATTACATGTTTCACTATATGTTTGATAGAACACTGCAAGCTCTTTTTGCAATTTTACTCAATTCTATGAGTCTATGGTTATTTATTGATGACAAATATTAATAATACTGATATTCCTTATTGTTAACTTAACTTGTTACATAATATAACCTTGATTTAGCATGTTATGTTGATTTTAAAATGAATTCGTCTTTACACAATAATACTGGAATGTGAGGTCATGTGACGGTTGTGGTCTTATTTCATAATTTTTCCAGAGTCCGCTGCGTATGGTTATCAGAGGCTTATCGGAGGATTGAAAATAATGTCTGCAAAAATCATTAACATAATATGGGATGAAAGAAGATGATATGAGATGAAAGAAGATGATATGAGATGAAAGAAGATGATATAAGATGAAAGAAGATGATATGAGATGAAAGAAGATGATATGAGATGAAAGAAGATGACATGAGATGAAAGAAGATGATATGAGATGAAAGAAGATGATATGAGATGAAAGATGATATGAGATGAAAGAAGATGATATGAGATGAAAGAAGATGATATGAGATGAAAGAAGATGATATGAGATGAAAGAAGATGATATGAGATGAAAGAAGATGATATGAGATAAAAAGAAGATGATATGAGATGAAAGAAGATGATATGAGATGAAAGAAGATGACAGGGAGATGAAAGAAGATTATATGAGATGAAAGAAGATGATATGAGATGAAAGAAGATGATATGAGATGAAAGAAGATGATATGAGATGAAAGGAGATGATATGAGATGAAAGAAGATGATATGAGATGAAAGAAGATGACATGAGATGAAAGAAGATGATATGAGATGAAAGAAGATGATATGAGATGAAAGAAGATGATATGAGATGAAAGAAGATGACATGAGATGAAATAAGATGATATGGGATGAAAGAAGATGATATGAGATGAAAGAAGATGATATGAGATGAAAGAAGATGATATGAGATGAAAGAAGATGATATGAGATGAAAGAAGATGATATGAGATGAAAGAAGATGACAAGAGATGAAAGAAGATGATAATAGATGAAAGAAGATGATATGAGATGAAAGAAGATGATATGAGATGAAAGAAGATGATATGAGATGAAAGATGATATGAGATGAAAGAAGATGATATGAGATGAAAGAAGATGATATGAGATGAAGAAGATGATAGAGATGAAAGAAGATGACATGAGATTAAAGAAGATGACATGAGATGAAAGAAGATGATATGGGATGAAAGAAGATGATATGAGCTGAAAGAAGATGACATGAGATGAAAGAAGATGATATGAGATGAAAGAAGATGATATGAGATGAAATAAGATGACATGAGATGAAAGAAGATGATATGAGATGAAAGAAGATGATATGAGATGAAAGAAGATGATATGAGATGAAAGAAGATGACATGAGATGAAAGAAGATATGAGATGAAAGAAGATGATATGGGATGAAAGAAGATGATATGAGATGAAGGAAGATGAAATGAGATGAAAGAAGATGATATGAGATGAAAGAAGATGATATGAGATGAAAGAAGATGACAAGAGATGAAAGAAGATGATAATAGATGAAAGAAGATGATATGAGATGAAAGAAGATGATATGAGATGAAAGAAGATGATATGAGATGAAAGAAGATGATATGAGATGAAAGAAGATGATATGAGATGAAAGAAGATGATATGAGATGAAAGAAGATGATATGAGATGAAAGAAGATGACATGAGATGAAAGAAGATGATATGAGATGAAAGAAGATGACAAGAGATGAAAGAAGATGATATGAGATGAAAGAAGATGATATGAGATGAAAGAAGATGATATGGGATGAAAGAAGATGATATGGGATGAAAGAAGATGATATGAGATGAAAGAAGTTGACATGAGATGAAAGAAGATGACATGAGATGAAAGAAGATATGAGATGAAAGAAGATGATATGAGATGAAAGAAGATGATAAGATATGAAAGAAGATGACATGAGATGAAAGAAGATGATATGAGATGAAAGAAGATGATATGAGATGAAAGAAGATGTGATAAAATTAGAAATGTGTCTGGAACAAACATATAGAAATCACAGAAGGAAAGGCCAGAAGAAAAATTGGACTACTTAGAAAACTGGCAAGTACCAACTGGGGAGCTAATGAACACACACTAATGAATGTTTAGAACAAAACAATAAGATCCCACCTAGAGTTTGGCTCAACAGCATGGGCTACAGCTGTCAACTCACACCTGCAGACATTTGATAGTGTTCCCAAAACAAACACTCAGTATCATCACTGGAGCCATGAAATTGACACCTATCATGGAAATGCAAAAAACTACTGGAGTACAGGCACTCGCATATAGAAGACAAACCATGACTTGCAGAAGAGAACAGCCATTATGTGCATGATCCAAGAAAAATACCCCAAACAATCTTGGATTCGTGCTTCCACAGATGGATCTGCGACAGATGCAATTAAGAATAGAGGGGCTGGTGTCTATATTACATATCCTAACAACCACACTGAGACAGGGTACATTCCTACTGGTAAATTTTGCTCAAACTACACAGCAGAAGCTCAAGCACTATTACATGCCGTAATCATGATCAACAATACCAACTCTGACTGCCAACAATTGGTTTTTTTCACAGATGCACTATCTGCTCTGCAAGCCCTCTAGAGTAAACTCCCAACTCTGAGAAAGGAGCTCAGCAAGATTTCTGTCAACAAGAGTTACACTCATTGGGTACCTTCACACTGTGGTGTGCCAGGTAATGAGAAGGCAGACAATCTAGCAAAAAAAAGGGAGCAGAATGTTAACATGTAGAAAATGTGAACATGTAGACAAAGTGAACATGTAGAAAATGTGAACATGTAGACAATGTGAACATGTAGAAAATGTGAACATGTAGAAAATGTGAACATGTAGACAATGTGAACATGTAGAAAATGTGAACATGTAGACAATGTGAACATGTAGACAATGTGAACATGTAGAAAATGTGAACATGTAGAAAATGTGAACATGTAGACAATGTGAACATGTAGAAAATGTGAACATGTAGACAATGTGAACATGTAGACAATGTGAACATGTAGACAATGTGAACATGTAGAAAATGTGAACATGTAGACAATGTGAACATGTGGGAAAATGTGAACATGTAGACAATGTGAACATATAGACAATGTGAACATGTAGAAAATGTGAACATGTAAAAAATGTAAAATTTAACAATGTGAACATGTAGAAAATTAAATCATCTACTTTCAAGAAACAAATAAATAATAAAGTCCCCAGTGTGGTCCCCTGTAGGGGCAAAGAATAGTACCACTGCGACCTACAAGGCATGTCGTAAGAGGCGACTGATGTAGGACCTAGGGAAGCTACCAGAAAAAAAAGCATCGCAGAAATTGGATGTGCTTGTAGTCGAAACTGGCATAATGTAAAAATTGCTCTCAGGCTGATCACATACAAATCACAAGAGTGGTTAAAAGTAGTCGATACGGAGCATTAAGAAGAAGAAGAAAAAAAAGAGCTACTGGGACTTCTTCTTCTTCAGCGATCTCTGGTCATGCGCTTAATTTACTGGACCACAAACTGGGCAGACAGCTTCAGGCCCGTCGGGTCCCAAGTAGTTTCAGGTCGACTGGGTGTGACCACAGGGCCCCTTCCAGCTCACACAGAAGAGGACAGTCTTGCAGGAATGTTTGGTGTCTGTTCTGGCCTGCTGACACTGGCAGAGAGCTGTTTGACTTTTTCTAGTCTGTATAAGTGTTTGTTGAGCCCTGCAGGAAAGTGCGTGTCGAAATATAATGACCTGGTCTGTTCGGGCTTAGGTCTTTGAGGGATTTCTTTCCATAATCATATCCAGTGTTTGTCTTCCAGTTTACTGCAGATTTTCTCTGTATGAGGTTTTGACCTCTTGAAAAGACAAGGGTTGGTAAATTTGCCCTTTGGCACTGCCCTCCTTAGCTAAGACATCCACTCTCATTCCTGCATGCCACGTGAGATGGAACCACCGCAAGGAATTCTGCCTTTCTGAAAGCTGAGCAAGTTTTTCTTTGAGTTTTTGTACTGTCCCGTCAGTGGATTTAGCTCCAGTGTTGTATAGCGACAGTGAGTTCATAAGAAATGTATAGCTTTTCCATCGCAAGCGATGATGACAAAAATTTTCAGACGTGACTGTTGCACTCTCTGGTATGCGAGGGACTGTAGAGTCCAATCCTAGAACAGAATCCCCGACCACAGGTGGCATACATGATCAAGGTTAGACATGTGCGTGTTGTTGCTCTGGTCTTTTCGCGCTGCCGTTTTCTCTGTGACTCAACAATACGATGATTCTCAGCTTATCGGGTTCCTCTTTTGTTGTTACAGCGCCACATTTGGCGATCTTGCGCAAGGGATTTCCAGCACGTATTGTCTATATCGAAGCATTTCAGACACTTTAAGAGTGTCTTTAAAGCGTTTTTTCTGTCCACCAGTTTAACGTCTGCCCCCTTCAAGCTCGCCATACATCAACTGTTTTGGGATGCGTTTATCAGGCATTCGAGCAACGTGACCGACCCATCTCAGTTGGGCCTTCTGCAACAGGGGGTTGACGCTTGGGATCTTTGCTCTTGTGAGGACTTCGCTGTCTGGAATTTTGTCCTGCCAGTTTATTTTTATTATTCTGCGTAGACAGCTTGTGTGGAAATGGTTTAATTTTCTTGTGTGTCTGCTATACACTGTCCATGTCTCGCTTGCGTACAGCAGCGTTGTTAGCACCATGGCCTGATAAACTTTCAGCTTTGTGACTATGCTTACCCCTTTGTTCCACACAGTGACAGTAACCTTCCGAACGCAGCACTGGTTTTGGATATCCTATTGGCCCTCAGAATCTATGTTTGCGATCTGGATAGGAGGCTGCCAAGATAAGCAAAGTTGTCCGTTGACTGGAGACGCTGGTGTTAATGTTGATGACTGGATCGTAAACTTTTCTCTAGGGCGGCTGGAACATGACCTCTGTTTTTTTGGTGTTAATGGTGAGGCCAAACCTATCACAGGCCATTGAGAACTTGTCCATGTAAGTCTGCATTTTTTTCCTCGGATTTGGGTAGGAGGGCACAGTCATCAGCAAACAAACGGGTTTGAGATAGTTGATTCTTTTACCTTGGTGGAGGATTTTAACCTCCGAAGATTGAATAGGTTACCGTCTGTCCTGTATCTAATCTTTACCCCATTTTCGTCGCCTTCCCAAAAGACATCCGTGAGCATGGCAGCAAACATCATGCTGAAGATGTTAGGCCAGTACACAGCCCTGTTTGACGCCGTTGGTGACATGGAAGGCTTCCGACAGCTCCTCTGTCAAGACACGTGCCATCATGCCTCGGAAACTTTTGGGACGATCTTGATAAATTTTCTTGGCATCCAAATTTTCCATGATCGTCCATAGACCCTCCCTGTTAACTGTGTCAAAGCCTTTGTCAGATCGACAAAGACCTTTAGAGGTTACAGTGCTGCTCTTTCATTTCTCCGAGTTGGCGAGCAGCAAATATCATGTCTGCTGTTCCACGACCTGCTCTGAAGCCACATTGGTCTCAGGAGAGTCCTGTTCCAGGTGATCGATTAATCGATTGAGGAGGACTCGGCCAGTATTTTGCCAGCGATTGACAGGAGGAGACCCCCTGTGGTTATCGCGGGCCCCGGTTTCCCTTTTCCGCTTGTACAGGTGGACAATAGTGGCACCCTTTTAATTCCTGGGAAGTCGTTGCACCAAATGGATGTAAATAACTCTGCCAATTTTAGCATCAACGGGGGCCCCTCCTTCTTGAGAAATACCATCTTGCCTGCAGCTGCTTGCAGCTTATTCATGGATGGCTGCCATCAGAAGGGCTATAGTTCTGCTTTGTAGTTGGAACATATTCCCTTCCAGTAGGAGCCGCTAGAGACACAGTGGTAGCATCTGGGTGCCTAAGTACACCCTGCCCACCATTATGGTTGCCTCCATTGCGATCCATCTGGAAATTTTATCCAGCTGTCTTCGGGAAACATGTAATGGAGATGTTCCATTGTAATTGCTTTTCACTAGATTAGGCTCGGCATCTTGCTTAATAATTTAGGGATGGAGGTTGAGAAGTTTAGTGGACTGAGTCGGGTTTCCCCGGATCAAAAAGCAATTCTTCAGGTATGGAATTAAGGATTTAGTAGTTCATATGACTTTTCCTATTTCTTTGCTTTGTGGTTTAGACTTTTTGCTTTAGTCTGTTTTTTGTTCTAGCGTCATTTTTCATGCAGTGGATGGTGAGGCATTCTTTGATCCTTTCAGTCTGTAGAATCATTTTTTTCCCCTTTCTTCTGTCTTCCAAGGGCGGGATGTTGGCTGCCTTTTCCATTTCTACAATTGGTGTAGATTTCATGGTCCCAAAATAGTAGCAGACACTGTTTTGTGTTTTTTCTAGTATCGATTTGTTGAATGGGCCGCTGATATCCATGTCGATGATGCATATTCCAGGGTCGGTCTAATCGGACCAGGGACACTCTGACTCCAGGATTCGAATATCAGCCCCAGGTAGTTCCAGCCAGCTTCGCATTCACTTTGTTTTCAAGTTTTTTGTTTGTTCTTATTGATGTTCAGGTCAGGGGACTGTCGAACCTCAAAAAGGTTGAGTATGGGAACGAGAACGATATCATCGTTAAATTTCAGTTGAAGTGTTCTTTTCCTTTTTTGACAAAGAAAAGCGTTGCTATAGTTTTGCTCCGGGTTTTTTTCTAGACCCCATTACTTACCACATTATGACGCTGTTCAGGCTGGCCTGGAGTTTAAAGATGGCAGGACCAGAAACTGGGTGTACCACAGCTAGATATCAGCATGGGCAGAGTGTGACACATGTCTGGCAGAGTTTGGCAGATCATTAATATATACCAGGAAAAGTAATGGGGAAGAGCTCCCTGTGACTCCTACTCTAATTTGAATCTGGGACTGGCACTCCATCCAATTTTACAGATGCTTGTCTTTGGGTAAGAAAGTCTTTTATCCAATAGTACATTTTTACCCCGATTCCACTGCGTAAGAGCTTGAGTAGCAAACCATCTTTCCAGACTTTGTCGAAGGCCCTTTGACATGTCGAAGAACACTGTGAGGGTTTTCTTCTTTTCTTGAAAGCCATTTTCTATGTCCTGTGCGAGGTATGCCACTTGGTCATCACTGCTTCTATGCTGCCTGTAGCCTGTCTGGGCTGGATCCAGTTTATGGTTGGGTTCTAACAACCACTGGGGTCTAGTGGTTATCACTTCTCCAGCAGTTTTGCAGTGCAACAGCAAACTTATAGGTCTGTAGCTCTGTGGATCCTTTGTCTTTCCACTTTGAAAATTGGTGGATTGTGGCATTTTTCCAGATGTCTGGGACTCTCCCTTGTCTCCAACTATTGTTAAAAATCTGGAGTAGAAGACTCTGTGCTATTGGGCCTATTTGTTTGAGCATGTCGTTGATACTCCATCTGGTCCCGGGCCTTTTACGATTGAGCTTTTCAGTGCTCTCTGCAGCCAGTCAGTGTGATGTCTACCTATACAGGGTTCACTTGTTGCTTTTTGAATGAGCATTTATCTCACTTCTGACTTCTTTCCCCTTTCTCCTGACTTATTGAGCATGAGCTTTTGCTTGTAAAATTAGGTCATCAGGGTGGCTGCTCGCTTTTCCCGGAGACGTTGTTCTCCTTTCTGAGAACTGTTTTCCCCCTAGATGGGTTTTCATCGTTCAGGCTTTGTAGTCTCCACAACTTTTGGAGATCTTTTTCCATGTTCAAAGAGGCTGTCTTTTCTTTTCCCGGATTTTCTACACTGCTGGTTTCTTTCTCAAATAAAGGGCCCTTGCTCTATTGTGTTGTATTACATTTTGGTCCGTTGGTGAGAGTTCCATTGTATTTCTGGCACTGCAAAGCGAGCTATGGAGAACTTCCATCTCTGGGGTCCAATATGGCTTGTAGTTTTTTCTCCTCCCTCTGGGTATAGCCTTTTTGCAGCATCTAAAATGGTTTTTTTGAATGAACGTGCATCTCTGTCCACTTTCCTGATTGATTAATTTCTTTACAGTACTTGTCTGCTAGTTCTTGGGATAGCTTCCAGTCTGCCTTTTGTAATTCCAACTAGGGGCAGAGTTTGTAAGTTCCTCCTTTTTAATGTATTTATAAGGAGTTTCACCGGTCTATGGTCACTACCCCAATCTGGTCGCAGACTTGCCTTTTGGTATCCTGTGAATGTCGTCTGTAGCAAAAACCAGATCTGGGGGGCTTGGGCGCCACCGTCGAATAAAATGTGTGAGGATCATCTGGGTGGTTGAGAATGGTGAGATTGATCAGCCATTCTTCAATGCTTTCACCTCGAGGATCTGCGTGTCAAGCCCCAGCTTGGGGAGTGGGTGTTGAAGTCTCCTAATAGCAAGTTGTCATCTTGAACTTTGAAGCTTCCAGCCCCAGTTTGAATGGAGGGTGGAGATATATTGTATAGTGTCATCTTAGTGTTGTTGATAAGGAGTTGAACAGCATGAATTTTAGCTATCTGATTGGGCTGTGAAGTTCAACTGCCGGTATGGAATTACGAACTGGTTACTCCCACCCATATGTCTATTTTCCATCCTGACGGAAGGTTTAAATCCTCTAATCACGGCCTTTCTATAAGAAGGCCGTGCCCCAATGCTGAATCTATTTCCCGGATTAAGGTGCGTCTCTTGGGTACAGCAGATGTCAATCTTTTTTGCTGCAGACATTTCTCTAGCTCTCGTTTTTTGTTGGTTACCCCTTCTGCATTCCATTGCATAATTTGGGAGATAAAGTTTGTCCTTGTGCCAGTAGTAATACCCTGTCCTCCCCTGGCTTTGCAAGAATCAAAAGGGCCACCAGGTAAGGGACCTTCGAGGTAGGGGTTCGGTCCCACCACCACCTGGCTGTTTCCAGGTGACCTTTTTATATAAATATTTGGCATGGCTATTTGAGTTGTTCGTATGTCGATTCCTCCCCGCCAATAATGGCTACATTCCGTTTCTGAGGACATCTTTTTGAGGTTGTTTCAGACAGTTACAGTCCCGCTGACGAGATCTGTCTTCCCGGGTTTGTCTGAGTGTCCTACTTAGATGACTCAGTTGCTGTCGGGTCACCAACCCAGACTTTTTATGCAGGGTGCTCCGGACACTGTAGTTAACCCTTTATGCTTAAGGGAAAAATGCATAGAAGTAGAAAAACAGACAAGAAAAAAGGGTGTCCTCCTCAAGAGAGAGAGGAAAGTGCTATTTGTCCCATAGCTGGGGATGGGTTGGTTTTCAGCCAGAGCATTTACCACTCGCCGGTGGATTCTGCACTGTCACCTTATGAGACCCCATCCTGCCTTTTGGTCTGGCCTTTCACCTTCAGTCTGTTCGGCTTGGTAGACCCCCAGGGGTTAGACTCCCGCCGACATAGCCTGAAGGATCCTAAAGGCACACAAACCCTCCAACCACGATACGGTAGGCTAATATGGAGGGTCATGGACTTCAGAAAATAACCTAAACTATCCAATGACTACGACACACTCGACAGACAAGGACAGACTAACATCTTCTGACTCAGGGTAGGACATAACAGACTGAACAAACCAACACAGGCTAGATTGTTCCCATTCCCTCTGTGCCCTGTGGCGCGCTGAACAAACCACAGAACATGTCCTGCAAGACTGTCCCCTGTATGTTCTCCTTAGAAAGGAATGCTGGCCCTACAACCCAACACTATATTCAAAACTACATGGCACCAGAGATGAGCTGCAGACAATTGTCGACTTCATCATAATAACGCATCGAACGGTAGGCCCCTATAATCATTAAAATAGTAATCGCAAAGAATAAGAAATGTGTCTGGTCAACCACTAGTAACAACTGTTATAAGAAGGAGAAGATAGGGATATGTTGTGCATACTCTGAGAAGACATGATCAAAGCTGTGGGCATTGAAGTGGGAAGGCAAATGGTTTAAGGCAAATGGTTTAAGAAAAGATGCCTTGGAAACATTGAAACGAACTTCGCTGAGAACGACGAGAAATTAAACAGCAGTGATTGAACAAGTAATTCGGGATCAGGATAGAGCAAAAATTGAAATTATTGCAGGCCCAACAAAAAGTTACAAGTATTTAGTATATATTACACTTTACAGTATGAAATAAATGAATAAAATACAAGTATTACAAGTCAGAGTACTATCAGCGATCTAATAAACAGTAATTAAATTAATTAGTAACAATAATTCATGTTATCATAGTAGTTCATACCATATCAGAATCAGGCATATGCCATACTACTTGTCATATAGACAGCCTATCATATACTGTCATATACTGTATGACTGTATGTATCATTGTATGTACTATGTATATTATATCTCATCATAGTATATAGTTAAGTATTGTATTATAATATAATTAATATATTAAATATTATATATATTATATATATAATATATATTACATATATATATTAAATATAATGACACACATTTGTCTTGGTATTATTTATAATACAAATAAATATTACCAGTAGTCTTCATATTACTTCAGTAGAGTCAGTAGGTAGACTAGACCTACATTTACATTGTTAATTGTTATACAAACATTACTAAATTGATGTTGAAAAAATGCTTACATAGTTCAATGGTAGGTGGATTTATCAAGTTCG
>JADZMA010002739.1:0-11164 GCA_020796225.1 Arion vulgaris
AAACTCCCCGGGAAAAAACATGACCGCATCAGGATGAAAAGAATGAGAGGTGCATCCAACGAAAGGTGAACCTGCGTGGGCGAAACTCAAAGTCCGAGGTGGCGTCTTGAAGTTGAGCTCCCGTGGACCCTCGAGCCCTAACAGGGCGGAACAAACAAACAAGCAGGATGGAGGTGCATCCGTCAAAGGCGTGGAAACACCGTGGGGTGAATTTCGGAGCCTGCGTATGCTCTCTTTTACCCTCTTCTCTGGAGACTGAATATGCTGGGAGTCGAGTTGAGCTGCATGTGGGCCCACATAGGGCACGATTTTAAGCCCCACTGTCGGACAACCCAGGCAAATGTGAGTACAGCGAAACGGGCGGTGGCGATAAGGCAAGCACCGGGCAGAGCGGTCACGCATGCGGAAGATCACAGGTGGGCCCACACTGGGAACGGGGCCCCCCACCTCTGTGATGGGGCCCGGTTAGCCCCAGGTGGGGACAGCCCAGGCAAATGTGAGCCCCCGGTTGACATTGACGGAAATGCTCTGTAAACAGGCTGTTTAATGGTGTCCCCTAACAGAAATAGCACCTGCTGCCTTACAGGTTTGGTTGGGGACATCAAAGGACTAACGGAGAGAAACCCAGAAAACGCTGGTTGAAACCGAACAAAACCCCGAAGGATAAGCCCCCTGAGCTTCAATAGGTACTGAAGATTTTGCATGTACATCCGTCTTGATGTTTGGCTGTTTATTTATCATTAGAATGATAAAACGACCTAAGCGATCCGGAGAAATATACAATAACAATAAGCCTATAGCAAGTGTTTGAGCAAACACTGTTCGATCGAATCTGACCTGATTATTCTGGGGTTGAGCAGATGAAGCGTTTACAAAAACCTCCTCAGTAAAGCCTTTTTAAGGGCTAGCTGGCGGGTTTCTTAAAAATGCTACTTCGTTGCTAGGAAATGGGTGCCGTAAGAAATAAGGTTGTGTGGTTCAATCTGTGTTTGGTAATTAGTTGGGTTTTTAAGGATGCACCTAATACTTGTACATTGTTTTACTGAACATAGACACAGAATGACAATTTGGTTCTTAAGGCCCAAAATGACAACTTTTGACAACTTAAGGTCCCAAAAAGACAACTTGTTGACAACTTAAGGCCCAAAATGACAACTTGTTGACAACTAAGACCAAAATGACAATCTGTATTTGATAATAAATCTGATGAAACTTAAAGACATATTTTATTTTGAACAAGAAAAATATGTCGATGAAATGCTCACCTTCCAGTCACATGATGTGGTCTTATAACGATTTCTGTATCGTTGGTTATGTAAAGCTGCTGACATTTTACTACTGATGACAGGTGACTCGTGATGATGTTCAGTTAATCAAAGGTAGGTGTATCAATACATAAACAGGGATATGGCACATCCACATTGCTAAAAGTTTAATGTTTTCTTTGAAAGACCATGGAATGTGAGACAACTGCTTCAATTATAACAACAGCAGTTAATTTCTACTGCTGTATCCATATATGACCGAGTGATGGCTGCAGTACTGGTGACTATCATGGCTGTACTTGTTAGAACATAAATTTGTGTTGCTGTAGTTTTATATTTTGGCAATAATAAAGTTACTAAGAACACATGAAAGATCAGACTTGAACATATATTACGTCTGTCACTATGTCCACTTCAAGATACAGGGCTGCAGATTTTGTTCATGAAACTCAAATACCTTTTATTGGTACCAGTTTTGTTTACTTTCTGCCAAAGTTCTGTTCTTTTAGCTCTGCTGAAAGCAACAGTTTTAATAGCTGTGAGCAGATGCTGAAGATTGATTTCTTGTACTGTCAGTCAATCTTTAGTTAGGATTTGTAAGGGATTGATGTTAAATATAAACATGTGTAAACATTAATGTGCAGTAAATATAGATGATTAGTAAACTAATTCTATATGATATTCTATACAGAATTTCAGCTCATCTGTTAATCATCAGATAATAACACTAATACATGTCATTCATACAGCCACTCCCAAAAAAGTTTGTTCTTCTGTCAGTCATCAGGTAACACCCAAAAACTTCAATCAACTGCCCAATTTATTTCCCGGTCATTTATAAAGTCACTCAGTTTCTGAAGTAGTACCACCCAGGTAAGCCATATTTATTTTTGTAGTGCTAATATGTATGTGGGGTGTGTTCTGCAGTGTTTGGGCTAAGTTATAACATGCATGAAGGATGTATTCTCTGGACCAAGTCCAGCTAACAAGCATGAAGGATATATTCTCTGGACTAAGTTCAGCTAACATGCATGTAGGATGTATTCTCTGGACCAAAGGGCCCAGCTAACATGCATTAGGATGTATTCTCTGGACCAAGTCCAGCTAACATGCATGAAGGATGTATTCTCTGGACTAAGTCCAGCTAACATGCATGAAGGATGTATTCTCTGGACTATGTCCAGTTAACATGCATGATGGATGTATTCACTGGACCAAGTCCAGCTATGTACATATTATCTGGACTAAGTCCAGCTAACATGCATGATGGATGTATTCACTGGACCAAGTCCAGCTATGTACGTATTCTCTGGACTAAGTCCAGCTAATATGCATGATGGATGTATTCTGTGGGCTCTTCTTCTCCTTTGCTTTGTTCTTTACGCCCAAATTTTTAATCACTCTTTGTTATATGTTTGCCCTTTTGCCAAGAACGTGTATATGTTGCACATTGGTTTGGTAGGCCCTAAACGCATAGACTTCTACACGTTTAGGACACGTGCATCCGATTTCGCCAATTTCTGTGGGCTAACATGCATGAAGGATGTATTCTCTGGCCAACATGCATGAAGATGTATTCTCTGGGCTAACATGCATGAAGGATGTGTTCTGCAGTGTTTGGGCTAAGTTCAGCTAACATGCAAGAAGGGTGATTTAATCTCCTAATTGACACAAGTCTATGTTGTTGTGGCACCATTAGTAGTTTTGGAACTGGAGTAGGATGGAGCTGATGTATGGATATTTTGGATAAGTCAATTGGAAAAAATTTTCAGACTCAGTTTAAAATATAAACTTATAAGAATGTATGATAAATATAATCATGAAATTAATATTAAATACTTTGTTTCAGTAGAAATATTAGTCCTTTTGTCTGAAAAATGTCAATTATAACTGAAATTCAATTGACTGATGTCAATAACTGACAATGTCAAAGTGACTCGAAGAAACCACAGGAAAAGTCAGATAGATATATCTGAGTATTTCATAACTCATGATGGGAAATATTTTTCAAAAAGGATGGTCAACTGTCACTAAACATGTCATTTTGCATACTCAGTACTGCTGATGTCACTGGATTCATTCTCACCATTCAGAACAAAAGAGCAAATCAAAATTCAGTGGCAGTCTATTTAATTTAAGCAGATTTTGATTTTAAAATTCTGACCATTCAATGTAGTGGTCTTATTTTGCTCTCCTAAAACATAACAAGTAAGGTGCTCTTTCACTTTTACACTAAATTACAGTGAGATAGATTAACGGTCTAGTGTGTAGACGGTGTGGCGTATTGGTAATCATGATTCACGATGGTTCGTTTAGATTTGGTTACTACTTCACTGCACGCAAATACTTAACACTACTCATCACTACTGGCTCTGACTAACTAACTGTGACAACTCAGAACTGTGTTGTGATAAGGTGGTTCAGAACCACTTATTTAACTGTGCCAACGCCCAATAAATTAATCTTAATCAGTGAACACAAGACAGGTAACTACACACAAGTACAAATTGCCCGTTAAAAGATCCGGTAGTGTTGAATGAATTTTGCTCTGGTGGCAGCTGCTATCGGTAGGTGCGATAAATTAATGAATCCGAAATCAAAATGAGCGACGAAAACGATCTTATTCTTTCCACGTTACTGTAATCTACACATATAAATAATAGCATGTGTACATTTATCATAAGTTTTGTGCAGTATAAGACTACGTCCTGCCTTGGCTTGTTACTGTAGTTTGGATTCGTTATTTTACTACTATTGTATTGGTACTGTCAATATTGTCAGCATTGATGGTACTAGATTCAGATGAGATTGGTACTGTCCCGGTCCGTCCTGCACAAAATGAAAACACACACTAGCACCGACCGATAACTTCGCGAACCATAAAGATCAACTCCAATTGGTTCACTGAATTAGCACATTTAAAATAAATAGTATTCACACTGTATGCGCCACATGAATTTGGAATAGTTGCGCTAATGTTTTAAAATAGCATTACAATGAGAAGCAATGAATGGGATTTCACACACACTAATTGTGGTCAATGCATCCACCATTGAACAAATATGGCCGACATATATTAATACACAGCACAACAATACAAAAATATTTGTTATGAACAAATATAAGAACCAAAAGTACGGACAGAAAACAAAGAAACAAGTTTTAAATACATATCCGTATACATATAAAGAAACACAAGATATAACATAAGAGGAGGAAGTGTTTAAAATAGTACTATTTGCATTGAGGTGTTGTTTGGTTCAGCGAGACTTAACGAGACAAGATCTTTGCTCTCGTAATCTTTATTTGTCTTCACTGCATGCAAAGATTTCGTTTATTGTTTCAAGACCTATCACCTTCAACCATGACCTGAGAAGTCACTTGACAGAATTAAGCATTTATCTCAGATTCATTTTCATTACTACCTTTTTCACAGTCCCTATCACTTTAACTAAATCCTGTTGTATCTTCCGAAACATGGCAAAAAATGTCTTCTGCCTACACTGACATCAACTTCGAAAAACATGAGAGCAACAAAGTACATCGCTGAAGGGAATTACAACAATGCAACTACTTTGAAGTAGAAGCAACAAGACTTGTAGAAGACACTATTATTAAATTTATGTCGAAGACCTGGCATTACAGGCAATGGGTTAGCAAACAAATGTGATCGAGATCGAACACTCATAAAGAATACAAATGGAATACTATTGACAACGGAAAATGAACAAGAAATGTGATGGACAGAGCATTTTAAAGAATTACTAAACAGACCACCGCCAACAGTAGTAGCAGAACCAACAGAGGAACTAGAAATTGACGTCGAAACACCTAGCCATTACAACCATTAAATCTCTTAAGAATAACAAGACACCAGTGAATGATAACTTAGACGCAGAATTATTCAAAATAGACCCAGAACTCTCAGCTAGTGTACTACAACCATTGTTTACATCTATATGGACATCCGAGTGGTTACCGGGCCCAAATTTGGGGTGTAAAGAATAGAACCACTGTTACCTGCCACGCATGTCGAAGAGGCGACTAAGGAGGTTTGGCTGAAATCGGATGCATGTGTCCTAAACATGTAGAAGTCTATGTGTTTAGGGGCCTACCAAACCAATGTGCAACGTATACGTTCTTGGCAAAGATCAAACATATCACAAGAGTGATTAAAATTGATTGTAAAGAACGAACGCAAAGAAGAAGAAGAAGATCTATATGGAATGTTCAAATAATACATGATGCATGGGACAAAGAGGTCATCATCAAGATACACAAAAAGGACTCTCTTGCCGACTGTAATAATTGACGAAATAACACTACTTTCTGTCCAAAGTAAAATCTTAACCAAAATCATCATGCAACGCATTACTGAAGCTGTGGATACAAAACTGCGAAAGGAACAAGCAGGATTTCATAGAGGACGAAGTTTAGGCCAAATATTTGCTCTTATAAATATCATAGAGCAATGCACAGAATGGCAAAGCAAACTATATTAACTTTGTAACCTGCTGCCTTGCAGGTCTGCTGGGGACATCCACAGGCTGATGGAGATCGAACCCAGTAAACGCTGGCTAAAACCGGACACATAGTCGAAGGATAAGCATCAGAGCTCCGAGTGACGCTGAAGATGTGACGGAACACACCCATGCTAAGACTGCGTGGATCAGATTACCACATGAATGCGATTTACGGGGAGGCCTGGTACATCGGTCTAAGCCAGCGTTTCCCAAAGTAGGCGTACCGCCCTCAGTGGGCAGTGAAGTGTTCTAGGGGTGGAGGGCGATAGTGGGTTCAGAAGAATTTGGGGTGTTCAGGCGATTAGGGGTCGGTGGCTCCTTAAAGAAGAAATTAACAATAAATTTTTTTAAATCAATTATTTTCGTTATTTTGCGATTTAATAATCATTTAAAATTTGAATTCTTCATTTAAATTCATCTTATGCCCGCCTAACATGATCCATTTTTTCATCACTTTTTTTATTTCATGCATATAATCATTTGAAAATTGACCATGTATTACAGAAATATATATCAATTTTCTATGTCAAAGAGAAAATAGAGCATGTATATATGTGGGAGGGGGCGTTGGCAAACTGTTATAATGTGTAGGGGGGCGTTACAAAGTTTATGTTGTGCAAAGTGGGCGGTGATATGTACTCTAGGGGGAACAAGAAAATGGGGAAGACCCAATACAACCTGGAGAAGAACAGTAGAATAATAACTGAAAGAAATGAATCACAGCTAGAACACACTACAGAGGATAGACAAGAATAAAGAAGAATGCCGTGTCTTTGTTGCTGCCCTAAGCGCCAAATGTGTCACAGGCGAGAGAGAGAGAGAGAGGGGTGTGTGTGTGTGGAGAGAGAGAGAGACAGTGAAATGAATCTCGCAACTAAACAGCTGATAGCACATTCTCCGAGGATAGTGACATGATTGTTGCATACAGATGTCTGTGCATCTTGGTGTGAAATCAGATTGAGGTTTTCGAGACCTCGCGCACTGTTAGGGTAGATATAGATCGATTTGAAACAGAGATTACTGTCAGCAAGAGAGTGAAGGGTGAGATCGTTATTGTTGATCTCTAAGACTTCGTTTACTGGCGCCATTATTGTGTCCGACTCTCAATCCATGCTTCGGAAGGTTTTCTCTCTCTCGATCGTTCTTTTTCGCCATTTTAAACATTCTAGAGTGATAAATAAACAGCCTTCCCCAAGAACGTTTTTTACGTCACATCTTCAGTACCATTTGGAGCTCTCGTGCTTGTCCTTCGGTGACATGTCCAATTTCAACCAGCGGTTACTGGGTTCGCTCTCCGTTAGTCTTTGACTGTCTCTAGCCGACCTGCAAGGCAGCAGGTTGCTATTTTCTTTTAGGTAGCGTCCTTAGACGACCTACCCTCCCGGGTTGTTGAGCGTCATCTGCCCAGGTTACCGATCTTTATTTCGACTACTTGGTTTGCCTGCCGTCCAGTTTTGTGTACGGTTTACTCTGCTAGCCTCTGATTGTCCCCAATCAAACTACAAGGCAGTAATAGTTTCCTGCGAGCGAAAACGCGCCCGGGATTCAAGCCTCTGCTGGGCTTTCCAGTTTTCTGCACATTTGGGTGGTCCGTTCACCCCTACGTTTGCCACGCCCGCACTGGATTCAGACCTCTACTGGGTAAACTCATTCGGCCCCTTCATGTTGGGCCCACGTCTCTCTCTGGATGACCTCTCATCCCTTTATGTTTATCCGTTCAGCCTTTCCCACCGGCCGGGATAGACGTGCTCTCTGGGGGACGGTATCTTACTCGGGTAACACACCTTGAAAAGTGTCGGCCTTCGCTAATGTTTGGACCTAGACAACCTGTCAGATCTTTACAATGTCGGCCATACTTTTCTGACCCGTTGAGTTTGTTCCAGAGCAAGGGCATTCTCATCTTTTCCGGGGCGCATGTCGACACTTGGCAATTTACGGTTTTTAAATCTGCATTTTCCATGGCCCCGGGAAACACTGGACTGCGGCTATCCACACATAGTGTGGAAGGTCGTTTCATTAGGCGCTATCTTCACAACTTAGATTTTGCGCTCACCGAGCATCACCCTCCCGGTTTTTCCGGGGATATTAGTAGTAAGAACAACAGTACCCTGTCCGGTTGTTTTCAGGGAAAACAGTTTCGTTAGGCGCTAGTACGCAACTTTAGGATTTGCGCTCGGCCAAC
This sequence comes from Arion vulgaris, assembly GCA_020796225.1. Classification (NCBI taxonomy): domain Eukaryota; kingdom Metazoa; phylum Mollusca; class Gastropoda; order Stylommatophora; family Arionidae; genus Arion; species Arion vulgaris. The sequence continues at coordinate 7,971 of JADZMA010002739.1, forward strand.
TTTACCTAATAGATATATCTGCGCTTGACCTCTTGTACGGAGTTAACTGCAATCTTCCCTTGTGTCGTCACGTAAATGTTTTCGTCAGCACTTGTCAGGAACTGGCAATTATGGTGCAATCATTTTTGGTACCCTTCGTTCTCTTAGACTTTTGCCCAGCAGCTGGCAATTTAGTGCGCCATTTATTCTGGAGGAGTTAGCATTCGTTTGCAGTCACTGGATTCAAGCTTCTGCTGGGCTCTCAGTTTTCTGCTCATTGTGTGGTCCACTCACCCTTTTGTTTGCCACCATTTTTCGTCGCTACATCATCAGCACGTTTCTGTCTGCCCCACCGGTGTGCTCAGCTGTGTTTCGTCTGCATGTGTATTCGCTCTACCTTGGTGCCTGCTCACAGTGTTTATCAGGTTTCACACCATGCTCCCTTAAATGCCACGAGACTGTCTGGAAACTCAATTGAACCCGGGCCTCCGCCTCAGGGCTTCGAGATTCGCCCTATTTGGGTCCGCGTCTTTTCTCTGGATACGCCTCTCATCCTATTTTATTTATTTGTCCAGTTTTTCCCATCGACCGGGAGCGATGCATTAATACTTGATTCTGCTCGTCCGTGTTGCAATCGGATCTCATCCAACGTAACTACGTCTGCATATCATTACTTGAACCAGAGTAGCTCTCCCTCGATCCCTACCCGCTTAGCCAGACAAGATCGACTGTCTGTTACCAGGGTCACCACGTGGAGGTGGGTAGGATCTTGATTAGTGCCAGCTCAGTAATCCTGGTGCGGCGTTATCCCTATGCTCCTTTGACCCCAGGAAAGGTTCAAAACGTGATGTTGCGGTATATTATGACTGTCTGTTGTCTATTGGATCTTTTAATCTCCGAAGGTTACGGGAATATATTGTCTTGGATATGCAGGTGTTCCCTAAAATGTGGGAGCAGGAAGAATTGTATCAATATAATGATCGATGGTACGATGAAGATAGATTGATGCAGTGGCGGCTCGTCATCATTTTTGTTGGTGAGGCAGACACAAATTTTCGGGAAAATCATGGGTTTGGATTAGATTATGTTTAATTGATAAAATAATAAATACATGCCACATATTATTTTTGGTGGGGCCCGGCCCTACAGGCCCTTAATGACGAGCCGCCACTGGATTGATGGAACGTCTTTCTACCGTTCGCTGCTCAACGATTGACCGCTTGTTGAATGACAGAGAACTGATATTAAATATATTCAGTGTTTTAATGAGTTTTTCGCCCGTGTGTTACTGAGGCCCACAATGGGAGCAAAGAATAGCAGCACTGTCACCTACAAGGCATATCGTAGAGCTAACGAAGGGACTAAGAAGAAACACTAGTAAATAAAAAATGTCGCAGAAATCGGATGTGCTGGTTTACTTGTAGGAGCATAACTTGCATAACGTGCGATCGTTCTTAGGCTCAGATCACATAAAAATCACAAAGAGTGGTTTAACGAGTAGGCGATATGGAGCGTTCGAAGAAGAAGAATGAGTTTGAAATTGCACGTTGCAAGAGTAGGACTGGACGCCAGAGAAGCATAAGGGGAGTTGTTTAACCAGCGAACCATCAGAATGCGTAGTTATCCTTTGACGTCGCTAAGTATTTATGAGACTGCCTAATTCTATGATGTCGAATCTGTATCCAATAATTGAATGAATAGATTATGCTGTATTCTCTTATCCCTTGTTGAGCATAGGGCCTGAACAGTTGTCATCAACTGTCCTCGGTCTCTGTTAATTTTTAATGGCTTCCCAGGATAATCCAGCATCGTTCAGTTCCACGAGAAGACTTCGTCTCCATGTCTCGGTTGTCGGGGAGTTTAGGATGGATAAGGGGAATGTTCTGTCTCTTGGCGACCGACTGTTGGTAGATAGAGTAGTGTGATAAGTGTGTTTGACTAGCGAACCATCAGTATGCATACCCTTCGACGTCTGTTGGGGAGACCGAGTACCTATGGGTCTGCCCGGAGTGCTACGTCTGTTCAATAACCAATAACAAAAATCAGGCTACACACACTTCTTTACAATTGAGGAAAAAAATGCGAATCGGAATATAAATATTGACCTTCCTAAAAATATTTCTCTCATCATTTTAGCTATCCGTAGAATTTTAGTATTCTTTCTGTAAAACGAAACATATTTTATTTTGAATGAACCATGTAGTGAATGCATGACAGTATTATTACATTGTTAGTTACGTACGTTGATGGATTTACACTGTAATAAGAAGGTATTGCCGATCGCTCGCGCTACGCCATGTAGTTTGGACAACCTCCGGTTTTGTATTATTAGTTCCGGTAGTGATGGGTTTATAGTGTTTACAAATGGAAAGTGCTCCGTGAGTAGTATGAACAGTAATGTTTGTTCATTAATAACTGAGAATATAAGTTGTTCAGTACTTTATAAGCACAACGTATGTCATCATTTTTTATATTTTTTTTGAGGATAGAAATGTCAACATAATTTCTGTTTCCTGTTAAGTGACCTGACTGATGACCACACTTTTCTTTCTGAGTCACCCTTTTTTAAAACTTATTTAGTTTAGGTTAAAATGACTTCTGATACCCCCGGAGCCAGAGGATCGACCTGATAGGAAATCACTTAAGTGTAAAGTACATTCTTATATATATTACTGGCCAGTATCCAAGTCTGAAGATTAAACTACACTTAAACTTTAAACATGTTCTCATTAGTGACTAGTCATTACTTGATTACTACACAAGATTTTACGTTTACTAGTTAATTATTATAATTTAGTGTGTCACAGATAAATACAACCACAAGTGCAAAATGATGATACTACTTAAAATTCAATGATTTGATGTGCTAGAGATATTCTATGAAAACTGCTAATAATTTAATATTCACTTAGCATTTGTAAAATGTATATTCCATACTTAGGTTGCAGGCTATTTCCTTCAACTATTTATCCCTAATGCAAATGTGTATCATAGTGGTGTATGCTATGTTGTTGGGTCTTTTCGTATTTACAGATGCAATGGTCATTTGGCATGTGTGTAACAGTGAGGACTTCTGATTTTAGATGTGTTTCTTCCGCTATCTCAGCACTGAAATCTGAAAGGAACACAGAACTAAGTGATCTCAGGTCAACCTTAGCCCAGTTATCAAATGAATCTGAGAGGGTAGTAATCCAGTGGATACCCTCACACTGCAA